>OFHS01005122.1:0-12396 GCA_900245855.1 Calvadosia cruxmelitensis
AAATGCTTAAAAAACGTGGGACGAGGCTAACAAAAGCCGCAAAACAATGTGGGACTCAACGGGTTAATGTGGGTATAATTCTATCAATGCCATTCCAACAACTTACAGCACTGTTGGCTACTGCCCAGTGATTGATGTCCCTCTGACTCAGTTAGATGTTGTGTACACAATGATGGTAAGATCACATGAGATGTCCAACACACTAGACCAATCTGATACCGTGATTGTGACAGACCAAGCAGTGTATGCAAAGGCTATTGAAGTCAGATGGAAAAGGCAAGACCAATTCAGATCTGTGGTTTTACGTCTTGGTGCATTGCATGTTACATGTACTGTATTTTCAGTCATCGACGCAATGTTTAAAGACAGTGGTCTTGCACAAATAATGCTTGAGTCAGGTATTGTTGCAAGAGGCTCGCTAAATGGTGTGCTGAGTGGCAAGCATTACAACCGTAACCTGCGCTGTCACAAATTTGCCATGGAAGCATTTGTTCGCCTTTGGCTTTATACCCTTAGCAGAGACAATGAAAAAGCAGCTGAAAGTTATAATGTTGAGGCATTAGACAACGATAGCTTCATATTAGTCAACATTCAGTCCTCGAAATGTACTGATGAGTTAATTTAGTCTCCTTTGTTTCAACATATAAAACAAAGCTTCCATTCCAATGTAATACACCAATAGCAAAATATTGGAAATCCTATGTTGATCTTGTGCTGCTACTGCTGAAGTTCATTAGAGCAACAAGAGAAGGTAATCGGCTGTTACACCTCGCCTGCGTTCGAGACCTGTTGCCAGGGATATTTGCCTATGACAGACAGAACTATGCACCGTACATGAGTCTGCATTGGTACGGAATTATGGAACTTCCTGACACTCATCTGGAAGCAGCAGCTGCACTACAAGAAGGAGAGATTTGTGTACAAACGTTTGAACCATTCCTTTGATTCGCCGTGTATCTGGTAGTCAAGGTAACGGTCGATGTCAGTTATACGTTCCTATTTCTTTTTTATGCAGTCGTCCTACAAGAACTTCATGATATTCCAAGTGCTGGTCACCTTGGTCGCAAAAGTATCAAAACTTGTTGAGAAATATTATTGGCCAAACGCTTATGAAGATATGCGCGACTACATCAAATCATGTCCCGTGTGTCAACCCAACAAAAGCCTCGTTTACAGGAACCCTAACCTTAACCCTAACACAGCTAATCCACCATTTGATATCATCAGCTAAGATCATCTTGGACCACTGTCACCTACTAGCAAACCAGGATGCGGCTTTCCGGGTTCTATCCTTCTACTGTAAGAAGCCACATTACCAGAACCCACGATGGCACTTCAATGGATGTGCATAGTGAAGATGACCCTAGAGCGGAATCTGCATTGAAATGCTACAATGACAAGCAAAAGTAAGTCTGACAGACAATGCTCACTTACAGCAAATAGGAAGCATTATCAACACAATAAAATGCATGGCCATTTGATCAACCTTCAAATCAATAGTTGCATGGTCTTCGCACTCTGACATCACTATTACTTTCACTATTTGTTATGTAACATAAATCAACCTATTGTAATGGCACCCGGAGAAGAAGATCATTAAAATGGACACTTCTCTTTATCCAAATTTCAAATAAACAGAACACAAGGAACAACAGAAGTGGCTTCTTGCAGAACGTGGTAAGTTGGCAACTAAAGTACTTTGGACTTACATGTACGGTTGTAGAAGAGATCAAGTCAATAATTGCTGTGAATCATACTAAACCAAATATGATAAATGTGGTGACAATTATTTATCCAATATTTAGCAAAGTCAGTTTAACAAGTAACCTGTACAAAGTGGCATCGTCATTGGCTGATAATTCTTCTGCTAAGAGAACCTACAAGACAAACGCTCCTTAGAATGCAGCAAAATAAGCCTGATAGTTTTAGATATAGATTTAACTATTTGTAATAAAATTTGCCATCCATCCATAGGTTCAAGGAACAAAGTACTCAGGCCTCCATTATCACCAATGCAAACTTGGAACTTGTCAGCACTGATGATATATCTAAACCTGGAAGTCAATGCAAGCTGGTTCTGAATTTGATGAAATGGATGTTCCAGATTCACAAGAAGAAGTAGAGATGAAAGTTATTGCAACAGACAACAGTCCAATTCTAGATAGGGCATCATATGTAGTGGAACAATGTACACCCAAGTCAAAGGAGCCTACGGCAGAAGAGCAAAGCAGCCTTGACCAATATTTGCAGGGCAGTAAACACTCTGAATTAGATTTGACATCACTAGATGTAGATGTGTTGTCAAACTTGATAGCAGATAAAGTTTCACAAAATATTGGCAGAGGATCTTCCGATACTAGCGCGGCAACAAAAACCAAAATAAATGACGATAAATACTTCAGAGAACCAGCTGGGGCTAAGGCATCCAATCTTGCTGAATTAGTAAAATCAGAAAAGAACATTGAACAGGTGAAAGATGGGGGTAAGAGCAGTCTGCACTGCAAGACTTGGCATGCCTTTGCCAACAGCCCTGCATAAAAGCAGACAATCAATGCATTTCCGAGAGCTGGAAGTCTTGGACACGGACGCCTTTTGAAGGTAGACGATACCGTTTACGAGCAAGGCCATAACAAGGTATGGTTTCAACTCAAACACAGAATCCTTAATCGCCTTTATTTAAGTGAAATAAAAAGTCACAATGAGGTTCACAAATAGTGGACAGCAACCAAGGTTGCAAGACAGAGGAAAAAAACCTGTTATTGAAAACGTGATGTGAACAGCAATAGGGGTTCTTAAGTCGAAGACAGCAGGCATGCAGTATGAAGCAAAGCAGGCTGAGGTTTGTGCAACAGGAGCAAATGTTGGTGATTTCTGCCACAATAAGAATCTCCTCAGTAACATATTAAAAGTTCTCAATGTTTAACTTGACAAAGAGATCAGAAGTTTCTATCAGGACATTTACAAAACATGGGAATGCTCCCTCATTGCTATGTCACTTTCGACAAAAGCACACACCACAGAGTTACTAATCAAGTGACCGCCATCGTGGCTATGGTAGACGGGAAGAGAAAATCAATTCCAAAGTCAATGACATCCGTTTATGACAATGCAGAAGCACAGCAGGAAATGCTTCCTGCCTAGCAAAAAAAAATATTTGAATAGCTAGAAGACCATATACGTATATTTTTGACGGTCAATATTTATGCAGACCATTTGAAGAGGCAATTAACATGCCATTTGAAAACTTATTGAAGCAGCCACTCGTTCCACCCATTATCATAATGTATAAGACAGATGAAAACATGATCGTAATCATATGGGTAGGACCTTGAGAATAGCCGATTCTACCTATTCAAGAAACATCATCATAGCATACGTCACAATCCAACAGGCCTGCAAGTTGCGCGCAAAAACGCACTGGCCGCTGGTGACGTTGGTTCTTTGCACGTTGGTTAGCATCACAGATTAGAACAACACGATGGGCAAAACGTTCAAACTTAAGACGAGCAAGAAACGGACAACGCTTTTTATCAATTCGTCTTCTGGTCGATTTTGCAAGCGGTAAAAAAATTGTTTTGCTGTATTTAATTACTTGACGAATGTTGCTTTTCATGCATGCTAGGCCTAGGCCACCATTGAGGAACTTTTCTTAGCTCTGGACGCTTTTACTCCGAGAGCACTTGCGTTTCCTTATTGGAAAGATTTACTTTAGACGGAATTTCAGAGGAGGAGTTCCACGCAGAGCTTCGCTTTGCTAAGGCAGATATCCATCGTCTTGCTAGAGCCCACAAGATTCCTGCTCAGTTCGTTGGCTATAATGGGAGACGAGTTGGTGGGATAGAGGCACTTTGCTTGCTCCTAAGAAAGGTTGCTTATCCTTGCCGACTAAGCGACCTGATTCCAAGGTTTGGAAGAGCAGTTCCAGAGCTGTGTATCATCATTGGCGCTGTGATAAAGCACATCGATATTAACTTTTCCAGCATTCTGTCAGAGCTCGATCAACATTGGCTTAGACCAGAAAAACTAGAAGAATTTGCCAATGCTGTTGGCGTGAAGTCATCTGCCCTGGACAATTGCTGGGGATTTATTGACGGAACAGTGCGTTCGATTTGCCGCCCAGAGCAACATCAGCAAGTTGTTTATAATGGACATAAAAGAGTCCATGCTCTTAAGTTCCAGTCGGTCGTTGCAGGCAATGGACTTACAGCAAATCTTTATGGACCAGTTGGTGAGTAGTCATATCATATTACGAATGCACATATCTGCATTGAAGGGCTTTTCTGTTACGTCTTGGGAAATGTAGGCAACGACATTAATCAGATGTTTCAATTCATATGTTACAGAGGGAAGAAGTCATGATGCCGGCATCCTGCGACGCTCAGGGTTGTTAGAGAAACTGCAACAGTATTCGAACAGACGTAAAGGTGATCCGCTTTGTCTTTATGGAGATGTTTTCTATTCAGTTGAAATACAGTCCTTGTCGACTGGATGACTTTGGCCTCTCTGACGGAGAAGGCACTGAGCGCCTCTGGTCATTTATGACTGAATTCTCAAGGATTACCAAGGAAATGACACCACAAAGTAGAATCGGAACGCTTGACAATGCCCTTGGCCAATTCGCTGAAAGAAAACGTTGGACTCTTGGTAAGCTTCATGTATATAATCGTTCTAGTTAATTCTGCTTTAATTTTGGCATTGCGTATATTCAACTAAATTATTTCTTTCAGAACATCTCTGACGGACAAGATGAAAAAGGTGAAGGCATGCCTAAAGTCGAATGACGAGCAGCTATCATTGCTTATGACAAATGGTAAGGTTCAAGTTTATGTATTTTTATTTAGAATCTGGTACACCAAATGTCTTCTTCACAGAGCAATGTGTTGTATAGTGTAATATAGATCTTCATTTATAAGCATTGATAGAGAATGTGGCAAGTAGAGCTCTTCTATTCCTTTGCCAGAAACTTCCCCTTATAATTGACATGTTTTGATTGACAGTGTCGAGTGTCAGTGATGCATTGATAGAGCGATGGATTGAAGATGAAAGAAGTTCATGCTCCAATCCAAAGGGCTTGTGCAAAAACAGATTATTATTTGATATTTTCCAGACTTGAGTCTCGAATGAAGAAATCTGCTGCCACATAATTGCATTTGCTGCTTCCAATAGCTTATGTATTTCCCATCAGAATCCTTGCGTTTTCCCTGCAGGTAGTCAGCTTTCCAATGAGTTATGGGAAGAAATCTACGTAAAAGAACTGCATGAGCTTTCTTCGTTGAGGTACAGGGATGATTATTGTCTCAAAACGCCATCAATAATGGCTGTATTCCTGAATTGCGCCTCTTGCTGTCTTATCTCGTTGTCATACAACATGCAAACAGATTTTACAGATAGGTAGATAGAAGATTATTAAAAACATGTGACTAAGTGCAACGTAAGTGAGTGAGTGAGTGAGTGAGTGAGTGAGTGAGTGAGTGAGTGAGTGAGTGAGTGAGTGAGTGAGTGAGTGAATGAGTGAGTGAGTGAGTGAGTGAGTACATGTCTTTATTTGAGCATTAAAAATGAACTAAGGAGAGACGAGTAGAAGGCACACAGAGCGCGCTTTTCAGTAAAACATGGAGAACTCCCAATGAGGCTTAATACTCATTAACATTAATGTCACTTTGAAATGTAGCTCTTTCAACTATCTGCAATGTCCTGTGATAGCGTGTTCCAAGCAGAAATACCACAGTTAAGTGGGCATCGTGCAATGCATGCTGTCATAACAGGTCCATGATACCACCAATCTCATGTCTTCGAGGGGTCGAATGCCAGTCTGATTGTGAATAATCATGTAAAACAAGCTAAGATCAGCGAAATACCCCCCTTTAGCGTTATAGAATGTCCAAGTGTCTCAATTGATTTATTTATTTATTGATTGATTGATTGCCATGCAATGTAAGCTCAACTGCTGTTTCTATGCAGGACAACGATCTGCTCCTTATCCACATCAAGTGGATGCCAGAAGGACGTTCCTAAACTGCTGAAAAGATTGTCGAGGTGCGTTCAGATAGGGTTGGCTGCTATTGCTGTTATTCCTTATTCTACCTCGTCTTCCTCGCTATTGAATGATTGTAGATATGGATGGCAAGTATCAGTGCTCATAAATAGGCTTATCGACATAGTTGGTCTCCGCTCAATGATATCTGCTGCTCTGTTCTTATTATTATCAGCCTGGAGTCCTCGTTGTGTGCATTGGAAGAGAAGAAGAACATTTCTATGCGTTGGGAATGCTCTTCCGCCCAATACCAAAGCGCTGTTTTTCGCAGCATGGAGCGAGAAAAAGTGGCTCATTTGGAGCAATGCCGCCCTATGGCATACGAACGTCAAATTTTGTTCATGCTTCAGAACAACCTTGCATCTGGTTTGTTTCTTGAGAACATGTGCATCAGTAGATTTTAGCATTCCTGGATATGATTTTGAAGTATATTGCGTTATTGATTTGCAAATGCGGCGGGAATGCTGTAGCAGACCATTCAGATGTAAGCTGGCCTTGGTGTACTTAATGGCACGTAGCGTTTTGATGTTTTCCTCAATGAATGCTTGTCTGTCTTAGGCGGCCAAAGCATCGCTTCGAAGCTCTCCAAACAGGTAAAAAACATCACTGGAAAGTTGAAGAGGAAGCTGAGCGATTTCAATGCCAAGCTTGCGTCGTTCTCAATCAAGGCTGAGATAGCTCTCAAATCACTCTTGGACACTTCCAGTGATGTTTATGCCGAACATCTTTCTGATGGCGAGTCTCCAGTTCCTGCAGTGCTTGGGAGGCAATTCATGGATGCCCTCAACCTCAGATTCCGATGTCAGGAGGAGAAATTAATGCTAACACAAGAAATGCAAGCTGCATACGATTTCTACCTAGCAGAAATCTCTAAGATCAATGCAGTGTTAGACTCTAGGTTATCCCCTTTCCAGGCGTTGTTGCTGTTACGTCAGCATCGTCTTTGTCATGCGGCCCATAGTTTGTACGAGACCGTGCAGGCTCACATTGCCGGCAAAGACAACGTTAGGTTTCGATGCACTCTTACGTCGTCGTTAAACGCACTGATTGATGATGATGCTGAGCTCAACCGGATTGTAGAAAAGTTCATTGATCCTACTGCTTCCAGTTCGTCAGAGGACACTGACTCTGAAAGTGGTGAAGACACGTGATAATAGAAAGATGTATAAGGTGGTTATAGTTGTTTAGAAGTGATAAGCCCAAACCCTCACGGTTCATGGCAACTTTTGTTATTGCTTTGTTGTACAGTAGTTGTACTGTAGATATCCATTTATATGGCTGTGTTCTTCCAGTTTGTCTTATTTTTGTGTTTGATCTCTCTCTTTGAGATTTCTTATTTTCCTAACGAATTCTCTCGTTTAAACACGGGACTAACGGACTAAATACAACACAATTGAGCATGCATGTTTTGACAGGAGAGTTGCAGTCCCATTCAGGGGCGGATACAGGATATTTTGGAGGGGTCGAAATTGGCTGGGGGTCAATGTGTTGTTCTAATATGTGATGCTAACCAACGTGGAAAGAGCCAACATCGCCAGCGGCCAGTGTGTTTTCGCGCGGAACTTGCAGGCCTGTTGGATTGTGACGTATGCTATGATGACGTATCTTGAATAGGTAGAATCGGCTATTCTCAAAGTCCTACCCATATGATTATGATCATGATTTCATCTGTCTTATACATTATGATAATGGAGTGGAACGGATGAACTGCTGCGGAATCGAAAGAGGCTGAATAGTTTTGGATTGCGAGAGCTCAGCAAGAGAGCTTCTCTTCTGGAGAGCATAATCGCCAGCCGGTGAAACTCAACCTCACATTGGGTGAAACCACATTCTTTGGGTTAAAGAGAGACTTTCTGAAGCACTGGAATTTAGTCGCTCTCTTGCAGGCAGATTGCAAAGTGAAAACAACCCTGTAACACCATGGGTAACACCTTTTCGCAATTACCCAAGAACATGCGATGGTATTTCAATCAGCGCTTCGCTGCATTGTTCAGCAGTAATACGATTCGCTTTTGAGAGCGGTTTCCTAGCAACACGTCTTTGGGAGGGAGGGAGCTTGAGCGACAGAGTGATGCAAGCAGGGAAGCAGTGTTGCCAATGGTGTTGCAGGTTCTTTTGACACGCCATGCTTGCTGCACAGATCACAGGATGAGTGATTAGGAAATTTGACCACAGGCACTTGAGAGTTCTGCCAAAGCAGCACGAAGTCATGGGAAAAATGTGGCTGAGATGAAGAAAATACGAAGTTTATTATGCCTAACCTATTTCAAAACGAACAATTTTTGGCAAGCAGTAGGTCTATAGATAAGAGATTACTGTGTGTCAAAATGGGTTCTGTCAAATGCGCGAGAACGGTAGCGCAATTTTTTGAAGTTGAACTACATCCTTCTTCAAGTAGGGAGAAAACACTTGCGAGGCATGTGCCAGAACAGGGCGGACAAATACAGTAAATGCATTCATCAGATGTGCGGTATCGTTCCAGGCTATCTCGGTGATGGGGAGACTCCAAAGGAAGGGATTCAAGACTTTAAGAAGTCGATCCTCCTGTCTACAAGTGCATAGGCCACATTCAGAAGCGCATGGGGAGACGGTTGATGAACCCTGTTATCCAATGTAAAAGCAAGAAGTACAACAAGCAAGGGAAAGTTATGAAAGGCATTGGCGGAAAAAACAAACTAACAAAGAAGGCTATTCATCGGATCCAAGGCCAGTACGGTGCAGCAATCATGAAACATTAATCAGATGAAACTACAACGCGAGAATCGATTTAGGCGATTTTTCATCATCGGGCTGGTCAACACACGAAATGTGGGGATTGGTGTCCGGTGAAATCAGGGAAGTCAGCTGACACGCCTATTCTTCCGGAATATTTTATGAGTGAAATGGAGACAGTCTTCACAGCTCTGTCATCACATGAGCTCTTGTCCGAATGTACTCATGATGGAGCTCAAAATGTAAATGAGTCATTTGCTCTCTGAAATGTAAAAATTGATAGTTTAAGAACTAATAAAGCCACCTCCTTGATTTTAGTTCAAAATGCTTTTCATGCTTGTAGTTTGCACCACAGGAACGTAGAAGTCAGCAGGAAAACTCAAACCTCAAGAAAAGCGCACTCAAATATAACACATTTTTTAGAGTAAACCACTTTTAGTCAAGTGGCTATTTAATCATGTGCCATAAAACTGGTCCTATTCGTGTTAGTTTTTAATACTGTATTTATTGCAAAGAAAGTATCAAAATGGGTTGAGAACTAACGGAAATAGATTTTAGCGGTACTTCTGCCCTCAAGTACCACGTGGCAAACGCCAACGCATCACACAAATAATGGCATGTCATGCGATGCCACACTGTAAAACCAACTGCTTTCTGTTTTAAAATTACACCTTTTGTGACATATCCAGAGTTTAGACACATGTCTCTCTGATTTCACTCTTGAACGATCAATTCAAACGAAAACATAGCATTTGAAAATCATATCGAACATCTCTTGAACAGCATCGTAAGCCACCCATCCATTCGAGAGACCGTTCATCGGATCTTTAGTGATCAGCGAACAAGAGACAATGGAACAGCCATTGGATCACAAAGCGGACATGGCGCTGCCAGCTCTACTACAACATCACGAGGAGCTCCAGCTGCACGGAGATCCGTACAATTTAACACGCCAGCCTAAGAGATGCAGAACATCTACAGAACAGGTCCAACTCCCCGCAACTGAACTTCTTCATCTGCAATACTGTTCCAGCAAGGTACACAAAGCACCCGCAGAAGGGGGCCAACAAACAGCTGGAAGTCAACACTCAAGCGCAGCTCGAAGCCATTCCCATTGCTTAAGGGGATCTGACTTTTTCCACACTAAGGAAGTCATTCTTCTTTCTGACAGTACTGCCAGGGAGATTGTGCGAGGACAAAGGAAGGCCATGCTCATGGGTTTCACACTGAGTGAATTCAGTATAGACAAGTTGTTGGTAACTTGGAACAATGCTTTGCAGACAAATTGCCACAATTTACTGCTCATCATGAATGGAGAACAAGGTATGCGCAAAGTATAATAGTTGGTTTGTAAATGATCAGTCTGTCTAGTTGATTGTACGTGATCCGTGCTGATGGATAACGGGCATTGTACGAAGGCACTGCACCACAGCTGACATGCATGCATTGGTGGTTTGCCTTAGCACTATAGGGGATAGCAATTGATTATGGTTTACAAAGCACATAGAAACTATACTACTGTGTAGCAGGGAGATGCTATGTGATGTTAAATGTAAGACATCTACACCTATGATTGGTTTTGATTGTAGCATAGGCTAAGCCTCATCTCCTGCACGTCTTCATCTATCCTGCTAGAAAAGGAGAACGTTCAGATAATTCGCTAGCGTCTGTTATAGGCCTGACTATTTAGCGAGCAAGAAACCTATTTATGTACGCTGCATGTATATCTTGCCCTTTGTTGAACCAGGTCATTTTCAATTGTAGATATATTTCAGTTTTACGGCTTTGTTGGTATATTATAGCCTATTTATAACTATGCATAATTTTGGTTTTACAAGCTAATCTATTCATGATTGAAGGCAATTAGATACAGCCTCGTTTGAGAAATATTGTCAGGAGATGCTTCTAGACTTTGCAAGCTTTAACAATGCAATCATTGTCGGGCATAGTCAACTGATTTTCAATTACATTCTGTTCTTGTTTTTGTAGGATAGAAATATTAACCAGCGTCGGAAAGAGCATCCATAGACCTCATTTGGCTGCAGGCCAACATCTAGATTGGGAAGTAATTAGCCGGCTATTTTCGCAGAATATAGTTTGGCTTCGTCCTTACCAAGAAAACATTGTTGGCTCTGTGTCATTTCTTACTACCGAAGAAAGTGCATTTGAGGTATTCATTATGTTCAGCTTCTGATAGTCAAACACATTGTGTCCACTTGCTTTTGTCTGATTTATACTCCTTCCATCATTTTGTTAACATTGTACAGCGGAATCTGCTTGTTTCAAAGACCCAATAGACAAAATACAATACTTCGAAAGAAAGTATTCATCTGCCTCTAAATTATCTAACATTTATATCCTTGTCTCATATTTCTTTCCCATATATAATGGTTACCGTATTCATGTTGTTTTTACCTACCTCAAGAAAAAGCTGGAGGTGGAGTATGAGAACGAGGCAGGCATTGACGTTGGGGGACTCTGCAGAGAGTTTTTGGGGAACTTCACCCAATTGATGCAAAAGAGATACTTTGATAATGTCAGAGGGGCATTCTTGCCAAAATGGAGTGCAATGGTGGACCATTGCGTATTCCTTGCTACAAGGCAGCCCACCATTTCCTCGTTCTCCTCATTTTTATGAGATTCTGTGCGATGAAGAACAACAAAATTTCCACCTAGAAGACATGCCATGTAGACCAGAGTTCCACGCGAAATCGGAACTTCTAAAAATGCTATCCAAAATCTTCGTCGGAAAGACCAGGAAAGTTTGGATGACTAGGTGGCAGATGTGGCACAAATTTCCAACTTGGCAGATTCAGGAATCAATGTTTATTCATCGCTGATAGCGGACAACCTGCCAGCTGTCTGTCAACAAATATTGAAGGAGGAATTGCTGCTCAAAGAAGAAGGCTGCAGGCTCCCAAGTGCGGTTTTGGAAGGAGTGGCCTCCTTGAAGTCTTAAAAAGGCACAAGGAATTCATGAGGCAATTCTTTCAAAAGACGGAATTATCTGCAGAAATTCTTCTGGGTCTCATTAATTTCCTAGCCCTATATCAGCAAACGAACAGCTCACACTACCATTCTCAGCCTTTAACTGAAAGCCTTTAACTGTCACATTTCTGCAATATGTGAGGGGTTCCTGCCATCTGTATGGGGCCGATTCGGTAGAAATCACAGTGCGATTTACAAACGGAAAAGGATGCTTGACGGCGAATTTATGTAGCTCTGTGCTGACTGTTCCATCCGAAATGAAATCGCTGGAGGAATTCCGACGATTGTTTGATGTAGCTTTGGTAGAAGGCATTTAGTTCGCTGTTGTGTAAAGCTGCGTGTCATAAGTACAAAGATAGTAATTAAGGCAGCTGTAAATTATGCTATAATTGCTATTGTGCTTCATTCTCGCGGGAAAACTTGACGACAGCTGCGAGGCAAGCCACATGTTACCCATGCTATCATATCGCTATCTTTTGTACCATTACTGTCAAATGCTATCAATAAACGTATCTTGCAACTCCTGTGTCATTACTCTACTAACATCTCTTGAAAGAGCACATACTGCCATACGGGGGGTTAAGGGGAAGTGTTAGGTAGAGCAAAGCCCTCCAAAGGCCACCTGCTAGGAAGCACCCATGCACATTTTGCGCCAGGGAATC
>OFHS01005123.1:0-12394 GCA_900245855.1 Calvadosia cruxmelitensis
GCCACATGTGTATAAAGGCCACTCTTCAGAACCCCAAAATGACATGTTCTATAGAAATCAACCTGGACAGAAAGGTCACCTGTCCCTAAAGCTCAATTCTCATCAGGTCCCAATGGTAACCATTATAGACAGGTTTCACTGTATAAGCCAATTTTATGCCACGGAATTATTTCTCTGGATGCCTTTACCGTTTGCTTTTTCTTTTCTTTTTTTTTTAATGATTGATTTCTTCTCTCTATTGTACTGATAAAATGACAGTCATATGAATTGTATTTTTTTTTTTCTTCGGATCATTTGCAATCCTTTGCGTGCTCCAATAAACAAGCAGCTTTTGCTTACGGAGTCACGTCAAACTATCACATGTACATATTTTAGCCATTGTTTATCTGCTTCTTGTATACTCCACTGTGATTGTTTGAAATAAATGTCTATCTATCTATCTATCTATCTATTAGATGAAATTGAGATGTACTAATTATCTAAAATTAAATTGAGATGTACTAATTATCTATTCCGAATGGAATGAAATAAAGTTATCAATATCTATCTATCTATCTATCTCTCTATCTATCTATATATTTTTTTATTAGTTTTTTCCATGGCTAGCAATTAATGAATAATTATTGTGAATTGTTATGTATTAGATCTGTGTGAAAACCCCGGCTATATGTAGATTAAAGACTATAAATAACAAATTGTTGAATAAATCATGATGATGATGGTAATTAATCTGAGGGTTTCCACAGGATCAACACCGTTGAAATAAATATGGGATAGAAACAATACTACAGTAAAACCTGTCTATAACGGTCACCCCTGAGAGCTGAAAAAAATGACCTTTATAGACAGGTGGCCTTTCTGTCCAGGTTGATTTCTATAAAATGTATCATTTTGAAGTTCTGAAGAGTGGCCTTTATACACAGGTGGCTGCCCTATTGAGGAAGCCACTAAGATAGCTTTGACTGTACTATGTATGTATGTATGTATGTTTATTTGTTCTAAGAACAGGCAATTCCAGGGAAATTTGCATTTACACTTATGTAAAGCCTAACTACCAGTACAGACACTTATTTGACAGCGCTGAAGCAAGCTAGCGACATTTTATCTATATACAAGGCAATTGGAAGAAAGATGTGTTCTTCAATAGCCGTCTAAATTTATACAATGACTTTTCTGTCACAAAATGTTCGGGAAGGGCGTTCCACCATGGGACAACTCTGTGTATAAATAGATGCTGTTAAATTAATATGACAGCATCTGTGTATTAATAGATGCTATTAAATTAATATGACAACATCTTTTGAGATGTTCATGAAATCGCACAGGAAGGGATCAGATGAAAAACGCAAAACAAAATATTAACAAACAGCAAATAAAGTGACGTCACAGAAGCAGCAACAACAACATTTTTTCACTGTTTTGATAAAATCGATCTCCATGAGTTTTGTAAACTATATTAGGCAGTACGTTAGTGTAACTTTCTGTAACCTGTTTATTAGGGTGGTTCAAAAAAAACAAAGTTTCGAAAAGTCACGGTCCCAAGGGGAAAAAAGACGTTACACAGTCCCAATATGCGTTTCCCAAAATATTTTCACTGTACGATAAAAAAAGTACCTCCCCTAGCCATTATTGTGATTCCGTATAAAGTATATGGATTTTAGATGTCAAAACATGAATTTTAATACAACCGCGATTTGCGATCATTTGTAATCGGAAATTTCACAAACGGAAAACACAGATCTACGGGAAATTCTATGGAGATTTCAGATATATTATTCTTTTAATTGTTAGTGTAACTTTCTGTAACCTGTTTATGCCATTCAAGTATGATGTATCATGGTATATTCTTATATTTGACGGTATAATATCAAATCAAACCATAAAACAGCCAAGCAACAACAACAATAATTACATTAATTTATCTAAGTTTTGCAAATGTTATTAGGCTGCACGTCTAGTGTAAGTATTATTACTTTCCTGTGCTTGCCTGTCAATTATACTTAAATATTTTGACAAATAAATCAAACAACAACAACAACAACAACATTCCGCTTTGGAACAGTTTGCCTGAAAACTGTGCAGCAGCCACCTCAATCTATAGTTTCAAAAGTCAGTTAGAAAAAGTAGACCATAGCACTCACTGTAAATTATTTTAGGCTGTGGGGGTAAATGTAAGATATCTTAGCTGTATTCGCCTGTCATTATTTTTTTAGTTGATGACAAATATATTAAAATCAAAATCAAATCAAACAACAACAACAACAAAAACAACAACAACAATTACGACAAAGCAGCAGCAACAACAAGAGATTCAGTAGCAGACTTTTAATACTTGTAAGAGTGTAAGATCGCGGGAAGACCATTTACTTACATGATTCAGCGCTAAGCCTTGGGGCAGTATCACAGCGAACAGATGGCAACAGCTCCTGCGGTGGGAGCTTTTGATGTTCGCTGCTTGGCGGACAGAAGTCTTTCAAACTTCGCCATTGCTGCTTCTTTTCTGTCGCTTTCTTACGAATAACTTCGTTTCTCTGGATAATATCTGTCCAACGGTCGAGACAGAGTTGGTGGGCACGAGTGAGGCAGCCAGGTTCTTTCGCACCGTTGTAACCTTCCGCGTGTTTGCTATATTCATCGTTCAACAGGCACTCAATAAGTTCTTCTCCGGTATCTTGACGACAAATATCACATTCATACGAATCGAGATCGACAGATACGAAGCCACAGTCTTGTATTCTTTGTATGTTCATGACGGAACAACCAGGAACAACAATTTCCTTTCGCGTTTGAGAGATGGCAAGTTGCTTTTCTCAACTAGGCTAAAAAAATCAACTTCGAAGTCAGATAATAAACTCCACTGGATAACGACGTCGAAACCAAAATATTTACCCCAGATGGTTGAGTGATATATACATTACGAAAGCCTGTCTCAAGTTACAAGGATGTGGTGCTTTTCACGTGGAAATTCCCCGTCGTCACAGCAAAACAACGACCACGCTGACTGCGTTTCGAAGTACATGTAAACAAGTAAAGGAAATCTGCGATCAAGCATGACAAAAGCTTCGATTTCCACTCCCCCGGGTCAGCGGTTCAATTAATGACATCATCCAAAAGACAATAGCATGACATCATTGGCAGACAACTGTCCGCTTTGTCATTGACGTGAGAGTTTGTTTCTATTTTCGTTTTGTATGGTTATCGAAAGTACTTAGTTTAAAAACTTGTATGACATAATTCCCCGAAGTGAGAGAGAGGTACAGTAAGGGATTTTACTGACATACTGTCTTGATTTTCATCATGTTTTCATCAAGCAAAACGGGCTGACAAAATAAATCTTTTTTTCAACCCACCATGTCGCTGAGTCAAACGAAAAAAATTTTTTTTACAGATCAAATGCTACTCATTTGACTTATTTTATTAGTAAATGTTTTCCTAGTGCACAATTATTTTCCATGACAAATACTTTACTTGACTAGTTACTAGTGAACAGTTATTTTTACCAGTAAATTTATCAGTAAATAGCCGCGACTTTCAATCAGGAAATAAACTTGCGTTACTAGTAACTACGAACTACTTTTGTTTATGCAGAACAATGTGGGCGAGATTTACTGTAGGTTGTCACTTTGAACATCAATTCAATAAAAAATAGACAGTTTTCTCATCTTCAGCGTTGACAATTCAATTTGCTTTCATTGGAAATCAGAATTTCTCTGTGACCTTACTCAAGTTGTTTGCATTGACCAAGTTCTTCTTTCCCAGCCCCGAAACGTTGCCAGTCGTGTGCCGCAAGGGTCAGGAGTACTTGGACCATTATTCTATATCTTACTTATGAAACGTAATTGTTAGTTGCTTGGACGAGCAATGCCAGATCAAGCTAATTGCCGATGTGACAAATTAAGCTATTTTCTTGTAGACAAAAAATCAAACTTCCAGAGTCCATCGAACCGTTACACGGAAAAATTTATGTGACTGGGCTCCCAAGTGACTATTGCGAATCGCTTTGGAAAAAGGGAAAAATTATTGCCGCATTGCCGAATGACTGTTTTCCGCATGTAATTGAGCAGCAACTGGTCAAATTGAGCCAGAGTGGTATTCCTGTAATACTGTATAAGCCGAAGCCAATTGCCCTCACTCCTTTCAGCATGCCATTAGAGTGGTGAATAAGGAGATGAGCAAGCAGAGACGTAACGATGATGATGCTTTCAAGTTGGAAATGAAAGAGAATGGAACGAGAGTAATGAAACCGAAAATAGCAACAAAGACTGATGAATCATTGTTCATCGTCATGTATAGAAATTCTACAGCAGACGATGATATCGCATTTTGTAAATAATTGAACAGTTCGCGAGGAAATCAATTCTGTTTTAACAATTTGTTCTGGTCTGCATTTGCATATGTGGTGAAATCCTCAAAACTATTTGCAAATTTGAATGAATTGAATATAGCTCAGAACCCTATTCCTAACTCGACTACAACGCTATAGGCTATCGGAAGCATCATATTCTGAACACCGTACTTCGGCTCTCGAGCCTCTGAAATACGGATCCTATGAATTGGTTCCCAAGCCCTTTTTGATAGTTTTTGGTTGGTGGCAATATTTTTGGCACTGACATTTTTCTTGCAAGCACGTGTTTGTATTAAGGGGCATCTCTTCCAAATTGTTCGAGCTGTTTCTGTCTTTCTCGCTGTTCCCGTGGTTATATCTTTTGGCTTTGGCCCTCTACCGAATAAGGGGCTTTTTGAGGGTCTTTGGCACCGACTTGAATTGCCTGATCGCCGCCTGATTTGGTCAACTCTTCGGCTCATCGTACATCCACCTGCGGGACGTCAGAAACCGAAGTTTCGTCTCAATGTGTTTGCAGCCCGGGACCCCGTCACCAGAGGAGAGCTGCCGCCCGTCGTCACCGACGTCCTGCCCTCTAATCCTGCCACCCCGGCGGATTCCATCCATGAGATGACAGCTGAGTGGCAGCAGGGTATCTCGTCTGCTCTCCTGGATACTTCCCAGTCCACGCTTGGCCTCCTTTAGTGGCGCCGCGAAGACTAGTTTAGCGATAGTGCAGCCCACACGGGACAAGATCGCTGCATACGACGCCCTGCTCCGCAACCAATCGTCCTCTAGTAGACCTATACTCTCCGAGAGCGATTATCCACTCTCTATTCCACGGAACAGTGTGAGCTGCGGCGGATGGGGGAATGAGTGGTGGATGATGAAGACCGATGAGATCCTGGGGTTCGCTGATGTCAATGATACGCAAAGATTCTACGAAGCCACCAAGAAATTCTATGGGCCGACCCAACACTCCCTGCAGCCTGTCAGGAGCAAGGATGGTTTTCTCATCAAGGATAAGACTGGCATCATCGAGAGGTGGGCTAAGCACATGTGGGAGCTGCTCAACGAGATCAACGCCATCGATTCTACCATCATCGACGAGCTCCCGACCATCCCGGAGCTGAACATTCCGTCATCTTTCGCTGACGTGAAGAACAACAATTAATTAAAGGCAGCTGGAACAGACAGCATACTTGACGAAGTCTTCAAGAATAGCAGCTATCATCTCCATCGACGGCTCCATCGCTTCATCCAGCTGGATTACTGGTCCATCAGGTGTCGCCTGCAGCAGTGGAAGGATGCCAACATCGTCGTCTACAAGCGGAAGGTCGATTGTGCGGATTGTGGCAACAGTCCCGGCATCTCTCTTGGTGCAGTGGGTGGTAAGGTGCTGGCCAAGATCATGCTCACACGCCTCCTGGAGCACGTCGTCGACCTGGTCGTGCCTTAGTCTCAGTGTGGCTTTCGGGGTGATCGTATGCATCGCCGACAAGATATTCGTCGTCCGTCTTCGGCAGTAAAAGTGTCGTGAGCAGCATTGAGACATCTAATTTGCCTTCGTTGACCTCACAAAGGTTTTTGACTCTGTCAACCGCGACCTACTGTGGAACATCCTTCGCAAGTCTGGATGTCCTCCCACCTTCCTGGCGGTCTTCCAACAGTTCCACAACTGTATCTGTTCTAGAGTCTCCATAGCTGACTCCGAGTCAAGCAGCTTCGATATCTTCAACCTGTTCCTGGTCGCGGCCATCATTGTCTCGCTCCGAGACATCCAATCTGCCGACGGTGTTGATCTCCAATGTGGTCTTGACGGCAGCCTCTTCAACCTCCAGTGTCTTCTGGCCAAGACGAAGGTCTCTACGGAGATTATCTTTGACCTCCAGTATGCGGACGATGCTGCTTTCCCCAGTCACACCCCGAATGGTCTGCAGCGCAGTCTCATCATTATTACCAAGACGTATCACCATGCTGGTCTCATAATCAATATCAAGAAGACGGAAGTCCTCACCAGTGTACCCCAAGACAACGTATCGGCCTTCATCATCTGTGGTACGCAGCTGAAGAACATCACCACTGAGCTTCACGTACCTGGGCATCAACTTGTCATCCTCCTGCGACCTGTCTGACGAGATCCAGCGTCGCATCAACCTCGTCTCTGCCTCATTTGGTCGCCTCAACGAACGCGTTTTCGCCAATAATAATCTTCTCATCAGCACCAAGATCGCTGTCTACAACGCAGTCGTCATTTCCACCCTCCTCTACGGCTGCGATGCTTGGGTTACCTAACGCCGACAAATCAAGCTCCTGGAGTCCTTTACATCAGACGGCTTCAGCAGATCCTCGGCCTCCTCTGGTGAGACAAGGTCATTCCCGTTGAGATCCAAAGCAGAGTTTTTATAAAAGTTGATAACATGCTAATCTACTTTTCTTCAAGTTAAAAATTGAATAAGCTTACGTTGTCCAACATCAATCTCAATGCCAAGATGTTCCGGATCTTCTGTAAGTTCCTTATGCTATTTACAGTGTTAGAAAGCTTCGCGGCTGTTTTTCTTATCGATTTTTTGCCGTCTGAGCATGATTTTGCTGCGCATTCAAACAAACGCTACTCATATACAGCATGATGAATGATGAATGATGTCAAGGATTGTTCTTAGCTGTCAAAATTGTCAATTTCAGCCCAACTGTAGTAGCTTACATTCCATCATGCTTCAATTCTTTTGAACTGCATTTGTCTAGTTGAAACACTGCATCTGTTCATTAACATATATGGAACAACGAGTAAATGCTTGAATGTGTCCGTCGCCTAAATGGTTAGAGACATGGTCGGTCGCACATTTCGTTCCTGCGAAAATAATCATCAGAATTACGATTACAGTCGAACTTGCTCTTCTTAAAGACCAAAACTGGGGATTTAAACGAGGTGGAATATTAACCAGTCTAAATGCAGTACATAAGTGACAAGCATTTCCTTTGTTCTGACATAGCGGCGGTAGCCATTGCAGCAGCAGCAAGAAATTATATATGTCAGTTAACAACAATTGATGGAGATTAGCATTAATTATAGCAGTATATATAACATAACTAACCAGTGACTCTGGCGGAGCAACAAGTGACATGTTGTCTGGGTCCCTCAATGCAAAATGTCCCAAAAAGTACATACATTGTAAGACATCCTTAAAACGGAACAATAAGAAAGTATAGCAGGAAAGTTGGATAAAAGTAGCGGGATATTACGCGAGTTGGACTGTAGCGTACAAAAATACTCGTAGCCTCGTAGCCTCCTGTTAGCCTCTTCTATACATCATTCCCTATTGTTCCCTTTTTCTATTCAGTGTTGTCCTTCTGCGTCATTGACTCATTGTATCTGTCTAGAGAGAGAAAGGTAGCAAAAGAGATTATTAATGATTCACATCTAATCACCGGGACACACCTAGTTATTCATTAGAAATCTAATTAACAAGATATCGACCATTCCATCCGTTGTTACATAACAATTGACCAAAGCTCAGTTTTCTACCAAAATCTTGCTTGTTACAGTGTAGGCTGCACACATTTTCTAGCGTGGTACACCTTTTACAAATCTTGCGTTTTGTCTCTGCTTCAACGCCATGTTAACGAACAGTTTTGAAAGCCAAGACTATAGTACAAAAGATCACGGATGATGATGATGGTGAAAACTTTATTTCAAAATTTTATTCGAGAGTTTAAAATAATACAAGGTCAGAAATAAATAAATAAAACTTAATCTAACAAGCAAATACAATAATATCTTCAATTAAAAAATACCTCTAAAATTACAAACTACTTACGAACTATTTACAAATTTAAAAACTTCATACAACAGTTTGCTAGATGGGAGAGTTTTCAGGACCTTATTTCAAAATTTCTCGCATTCAACTGCAGAGCCAATGGCACTACGGAATTTACCACATAGGGGTAGCAAAAATTTCAGTTCCATGATATAAAACACCTACAATTCGAATCATTTGTAAGGATGAATTCAATAGAAATATCTAAAGTTTCATCATTATTGCACGCAATGGACACTCCAGATGGCGTGTATTTAAAACTTAAAAAATAATTACAAACATCTCAAATTATTGTGACCGTCATGAATCAACCCGGAAACTTTATCGTCTGAGAATCCGTTCCGACTGTTGGGAGGTTTGCCTTGTTTTGATAGCGGCTGGCCATGCGCTTTTTGAATTCATTCATTCTCATTCCTTTCTACTATTTTTATTAAATATATATCTATATTAATAATATTGTAGTATTTTTTGTAGATTTGTTTTGCTGTATGTGTTCATTTGTGGTTTGCTTTTCTGCTCGGTGAAATAAATTACCTTATAACTTAATGGACGCTCAGCATAAAGTCACACACAAACACATAAATTATTGTTTCTGGCTGCCAAAATTGTCGATTTCATTTCAAGAATCATGTTCCTCAGATTTGCATGTACGCCTAAATGCACAAGGACAATACTTGAACACAACTTTGACGAATAAATGACAGAGCTGGGAATTTGACCTAAAACGTGACAAGTAGAGAGACCCAAGATTAGTTTTTTGTAAGATAAAAGCCAAGTGCTATGCATAGACAGAAAAGATACTTCTAACACTCCATACGATTCAATAAGGATAATTTCGAAAACAACATAGCAATATAACGACATTTCCAGTATTATGAGTCTACAATACAATAAAATCAAAGTCACATTCTGCCTAATAAATTAGTAAATGCTTAAAAATACAATATTACCAAAAATAAATTAACCTATGATATTTACAAATTAAAGTTTCTTGCAAGCTTTCCCAAGCACTGAAGGTGCCGATTCAATTGTATTTTCTGAGAAATTTTACAACCCAGATAAAATTCTTCATCTGGTTGTTTGATTTCATCCAGAGCTTATAAACAATGCATTTAATAACTGAATATCAGACATCACGTCCAGAAAAGGTGTGAATGTATTTGAAACATTTTTATATTAGCTTTAATACATGATTGTCTTCAATGTAAAAATAAAACCTGTCTTTTAATTGAATGGGAATTCGTTCGCGGCTGACTTGAAAATATGACGAGTCATGCTGGATGTGCATCCAGGCCATCTGTTTACATCGTTACCGTGGCAACGTCCATCACAGCGAGTATCGCAACAGTTACTGTGAATGGCGAATAGAAATTCCAGCTGCTACATTTAACGACATTGTAATTCAGTTTTATTTCGTTTATGTGGCTTCCCTTTATTTGATAATTTCCGTAGATATGATTTCCATCGTCGCGTTTCAATTGATCAAGAGAAATTTGCTTGTTGTTGCCGGCATCGTGATAAAAGCCAGCTTATATTTTCTCACGTGTTTCATTCACGAAATATATAACCTTTGATATACGTTTCCATAGCAACTGTGCTATTGTTGTGAGACTCTGAGTTTAGAAAAATTGCAAATAAAAGTACTGTACAGTAATATTGAGTTATATAGCATCGATCGTTAGTATTATTTTGGAGGCAATTGAAAAATATTATTTGGAATCTACGTATATAACCATGAGATGTTATTCTAAAAATCAGAACATTGTTAGAAAACGCATCAATATCGAGAAGGTTTTTGCAAACATCTTGCTTGACCGCCATGTAATATTTACGCTGTCGCAATCTCCGTGAACAGATTTCCAATTTCTCATGCTGACTTGCTTTTTGCTCTCATACAGATAGCTGTTCAGCGTAATGTTCAAATATCTCAAAAATTCTGTAGATTACTTAGATTCCTATCGCGGCTAAGTCAGAACATCGTAATAAGCCTAGAGTAGTCACTTATTCGTGTTGCAATGCTAGAACGTGGTTTGTGAAATTTATATTATAATAATATTAATATTCACGTGCGGACTCCACTTTTTACTAAAAAACTGAAGGATCACTTCATTAGCCTATATACAAAACCAATTGTATAATCAAAAACTGCTTTATCTGTGGCTGATTCCTTTGTTCTCTCTCCATTTTTATCTTTCATCTTACTTATTTTCTGTTAGTGACTCAATGTGCATCTACTCTCGTGTTAGCCAGTTTGTATAATATGATAAAAATTAAAATTATTCACTATTATTTACATATAATCACAGGTCTTCTAAACAAACGAGCAATTCTGCTTACGGAATGACCCTATCGTAGCTGTCAATTCAATTATCAATGTATTATTAATGTGTAATATTACTTTACGATTTATGATTGATATGATGAAACAAACAAACAACAACAAACAACAGCAACAACTTCTGCCATAGCTCTGCACTTTTTTCTTTTTTGTGACAATAATATTTTATTTAATTGAACATGCGAGTAAATAATCTACAATAAAGGCTAAAATTTAATACTTTATACGATGAGACTGTCTACAAGTCTAAAAATTACTCAATAAAATTATCTGAACGAGAAGCTAAAAATTAAATAGAATTACTCACTTTAAAAGTCCAATTTACAAGTTAAAAATGCTCTGCAAAAAAGTAACAGAAGCTCAACATTTGTTATTATCTTTGAAATTAAATTCAAAAATATTACTAAACTGTAGCACATATTTTAAACTAAATGCAGCTAATCTCTTGAAATTGAAAGCATAAACTCCTGAAACGCTGGATTAACTAGAATAATAAAAGCATGTCCCTCAGTTATTCTTGATCTAGACTCCATAGACGGCAGTCATCTGAGGCAATCCGCTTATTTATGCAAACAGAAACCTGACAGAAAAGGGACGCGAACGTTGGGCATTGTATAAGACTACATCTAAATTGTCCAGAAAAAATAGTTACAGACAAGAAAATGCTTTTTCTTTCAAGAATCAACTTTCTCAATAGAATTATTGAGTATTTAAAGATTATTGACTTGACTTTGACTATTTTAGTCTTGCAGTGTGGACAAATATTCATTTCCTAGATTTAGGAAATCATTCCACGAAATCAGGAATTTTATTTGTAAAATATAAAACTCAGATTTTTCATTTGTGCCTTTGTGTTTCTCTACATTTCTGGACACAATTCTTATACGAACATAAAGACTGTCCAGTTCTTGATCGTTGTCTGGGGTTTTATTCATGGAGCGAGATTACAGCGTATAGTCGGGACTACGTAAATATTGTAAACATTTAGTCTTGACAAAATTACTAAAATCTGTCAATGGGGCTTGAGATTTAGTCCTGGACTACTTATGGTTTAGTCTGTGTCCAGGAATAACCCCCCTGGTGTCTTTTAATTCAATATATCAGGACAACTATTGAAGACGCTGAGAAAGATTTTCCTCAATAAAGTTGATGAAAGATAAGCTTGACGTCAGCCTACAGAATTTTTTCTTGATTTAAAGATCAACTTTAGAATTAAGAATTCTTTGGAAGAATAATAGCAAAAGTTATATTTGACTTATTAATTTCTTGCATGAACAAATATTCTGAGACTAGATTTGAGAACATATTCCTTCAAATAGAAACTCTATATTTTGGCTGACTAAACTCCACTTCGAGTTGATTCAGCTGGCGGAGTGCGATAACGAATTGTTTCGCGTAGTAAAATTTTGCTCGCGTATGGCAGGGACATGGTTCTAGCCCCGTCTCCCCATAGTTTTGTCTGACAATCAAATTGTAACGGTTGCACGATATATTTGCTGAATTTCAAGGCATGATAAATCTAACATAGCGTTGTTAACTCCTTTCAAAAATCATCTTATGCGAAATAATACTACATCTATTATTTAGGAACTTTAAAATCAAAAATTTTATTGCTAACATTTCGAACACTGTAGCAGCCATTGGTCTTCACTGTATTGAATTTTGTTGCGTTTGTTTGTGTTAACTTACAATGAAATCTTGATAAAAATATTTAATAATCAATTCCATACAACTGAGAACCATAAAATAACCGTAGAAATATTTGCAATACTTGCTACTAAACTTATTCATTATTTACTTGTTTGAATTTATATCATTTTTTCGAAATTCAAAGGAAAAATAATATTTTTCGATGCTACTGTTGCGGTATATAAGGTTCCCCTATCGTCTTTGGTAATCTCTTTCAATCTGATA
>OFHS01005125.1:0-12390 GCA_900245855.1 Calvadosia cruxmelitensis
CAACAACAACAACAACAACAACAACAACAGCACTGATGCAGCTCTTGCTAAGGTTCTCCAAATTACAATGTCAAATGTATTTAAAGGATCGTAAAAATGCTGCAGCTACAACATCTTCTGATGAAAAGTTCCCACAAGTGTACCACACGATTGAAGAAGAACTGATGGCAAGCATCGCTGTTTGATGTCGCTACAAATATAGGGACGCTGCGAATGGCCTTGTGTCATACTATCCAGTTTATTTACATCATTAGAGAGATGTAAAGCTGCCAATCCGAACAATATTTAAAAGCTTGAAGTCAATCAACATACGACGGATTTCCAAGATTTCCAACTTCAAGCGTTCATCCTGATTATCTGTTACCATACGAAGCAAGCAGCATTTGTAAACTTTACGGATAAAGAAACGTTGAACTTTTGTAGCATAGAAATGTCCTTCTTCAAGTAAGGGTTGAAAATCTGCTCTGCATATTTTACAATAGGTCGAACAAACAAGCTGAAAGCATGTATTAGGCTACAAGCATTGATAAATTTAAGCGAGTTCAACATTTTGTTTACATCGAAGCAAGTTTCGTACAAAATATCCAACAATGTGCAACTGACTTCTAATATTGAGGAGCATTTTCCTCAAGATCTCGTCGGTGGTCAGCTATGTTTTGGAGCCGGTGACCATTCATCTTGTGGAATGATACAGATTTTGTCGACCCATAAGATAGAAGGTAGAACATTTATCAGTGGCGACTATCATCTGCCAGACATCAGCCCAATTCAGAAAATCCTGCATGTCTGTCTCGATATTTATGAGGTACATCAACGATTCTGTTGACGAATAGATGGTGTAATGTTTTAAACACCTTGCATGTCTTGTGTTGCAAAAATCTCTACATATTAGCTCTGTTTGATGTTGATACAGAGTTTGCTGTTCAATGGCCCGCCTTTTGATATTGTTTGAGCCGTTCCTGCAAAATTAGAGGTCTGAGTACGAGACTCGGTTATTGTCACGACTTGGATAATATCACGTTTTGCGATTTTCCCGAGGGTTTGATATTAACCGAGTTACACTGTATGTCATAGACACAAAGGAAGGAAAGTAACGTGGCTAGCAAGGACCCCTGGTAGCTTCGACCTCTATGTGGCACTCTCGTCTAGTCGTTGTGCCTCTCCGTCAGACCCGGGAACTCAGCGACTTCCCGGGGTTGAGCGGCTGCAGATCGGTGGGGTTGAGTCCTCATTCAAACAGGAGCAATGATGGGACGCATGCAAATTGGACACTTACTGTCCACTTCTTAATCCCTAAGATATACATATCGCTGACGCATTATTCTGGTATGTTTGTCGCTGTAGCGATTCGACCCAGAGCATTCAACATTACCGCTCACATGACTCCTTACGAAGTATAGCCACGAAGCAATGTAACACACTAAGGGGGTTTCCCTTTGTCCTGACGGATGGGATGACATTGTCGTTTGAAGTGACGAGATGCTGTGTGCTATCCATGCGGAAACTTATATTAAAAACACGTCAGATAGGTCTATCATGCTGATATAGCCAGACGGTTACGAACAAAACTTCGTTCCAGGATTGTCCATGGACGGAAATTACCTTCGTTGGCTTACGACATGCCATATGGGGATGGCATCACCAAGATCCTCTGAAGCATTCAACAGCGACGTTTTTCCTGTTAACCTTTGTGCATATTTGAAATAGGAATTTGGTAACATAAAATCTAAACTTGTTTTCCTTGACTTGTAATTTCAACTTTTATTATTCTTTTCAACAGTAATGTCCATTTCATCTCAAATAACGCACCTGAAATCATATGTACAGTCAAACTTGTATTAGCGGCCACCTCTATAGAGCAGCCATCTTTGTAAAAAGTCCACTCTTCATAACCCCAATTGACTCTTTCTATAGAAATCAACCTGGTCAGGAAAGGCCACCTGTCTATAATTGGCATTTTCCTCGGGTGCCAAAGGTGACCATCATAGACAGGTTTCATTGTATTCTGGTATATAAATATAAAGAGACTGCCCTGAACCAATCGTGAAATGGAAGACTCTTTGGCATCTGCGCATCTGCATGCTTGTGCAATCATGTCCAAATGAAGCCTATTCAATAATGCTTTTTGTTCACGCAGTTCAAATATTCGCAAGTAATTCGAGTACACAACACAAATTTCTCTACCAACGCCTTGACTATAATAGTAATTCTGTATCTTTTATAATGATTTATGGTGTAGATTATGAATATATATTAATCATGAAATCATGCTTTTGAATGTAGGTAACACTGAACAAAAGTTAGAAATAAGAATCATAAAACGTAGTCTTGGGTCAGATTATTTGATAAACCAAAATTTTGGTGTTCAAGGATTGAGAAGTTTTCAAATTTATTTGATAGAATTCAACTTGAGCTGATTGGGGCCAGCAACGTGTTTTTCAACTATCTGCAACTGTAAATTCAGAAGCACTGACTTTGTCTTTCTAAATACTTTCAAAAGACATCCGTAAATTCGCCTACAACACAATACACCTGTAATGCTTGACAACCTGCGTTAAGAGACCACTTTTTATTGGCCATTTTGCTGGTCCCTTTCAACAGGTTTCATTGTGCGTGATTCCCATTCAAAAGTACAATCCAGATATAAACAAGTCATCAAATAAGAAATAAAACACATTTCTTGTCAGCAATCGAGATTTATTTTAATAATATTTAAAGCGTCAATAAACTATTTGCAATTCTCTTGCAAAGTATATATGCCCAAGGACACGCAATCGGTTTTCGGCGAAAGCTTAAAGCAGAGGTTAGAAAATTGCTTTCGAAAGTGTAGCTCCTTCCGTGAACTGTTCGCTCTTTCGCTGTCGAGGGAAGAAAGGTTAGTGCTTAAGAATCCAGTAAAATAGTTCATTAAAACAGCTTTCTTCCATCACCTTCATTGATTTGCGGTTTTCCACCTTGAGTACAGCTTCAACACTCTATGAACTAACAATACAGGACAGGTGCCTATCATACAAGGAACTAAAGGCACAAGACAGCTATCTATTGTTTGTACTTCTTCCAATGTTAGTTCGGCGCACATGCGATGCAGATCGTTTTCAAAGTGTTCCATACAAATGAACAAGCAAAATATTAGAAACGTACGGTCTAAACATGTGCACAGTTCACGTATATGTAATCCTTCGAAGGATGATCGTTAATCATTCTGCATTAATTGGGGTGAGCTTGAGAAAAGGATATTTCGGTTCGTGTTGCTCCAGCGAGGTCCATTCGACAGATCAAATCATCAAAACCATCTCCATTGAAATCTCCTGCTGAAAACGCTGTAGACGAAGATCCTGGCATGCCACAGAACAGCCAGCACTGGCCGTTTGGAGAACTTGTTGGGTAATCACTAAATGCAGCAGGAAAGCTTAAACCGGCAGAAAAAGTGACTGGAACATGTTTAAAGGTCTCATCCCCATTGATTGCTATGCAGGCTAAGTCATCATCCCCATCGCCGTCAATATCTGCTACAACAAGGTCGTTTGCGCTGGATAGACATCCTGTTGCTGCCGTGTTTAACACAGGTGATCTGGAGAAGATGGTACCAGATGCCTGTCCAGTTGATAACACAAAGCTGATAACGCCTGCTGTATTATGACATATGATGTCACTCCGTTTGTTGCCGTCGACATCTCCAATGTAGATCTTATCCGTTGGTCCGCAAGGCAAGGAGTCACCTTTTAAAATGTACGTGATAGGAAAGCTCTGACTACTGGAGCCACTCTGACTACCGGCACCATTCTGACTACCGGCATTCTGACTACCAGCGCCATTCTGAATGCGGTAAGCACTGACATAGTAATGCCCGTATTTATCATGGTAGAGAAATTTATTGTCTGCGTCGGGCGTTGTGAGCTGGCTGTCAGATATAATGCTCCGTCTGTTGAATGACATCGTGTATGCATCACCAGCACTGTTGACGCACAAAAAATCGGCAGCTTTGTTACCATCAAAGTCTCCTATGTACAAAGAATCTCCAGTTGGGCAACTGAAGCCGTTGCTGATTGGTTGTGATGGAAGATAATTGTTGTATTTGAAGAGACGGAAAGTAATTGAGCCATCGCTCCCTTTGCAGATCAAGTCATCCCGTTCATCTCCGTTGACATCAGCTGTGTAGATCGTGCCTCCTAATAGGACACAGAAGGGAGGACCCGATGGTATAATCTCATTTCCTCCTAGGAGAAACCCAGCCTGCTCTAGCTTATACACTTTGACTGGTGCCGCTGCTGTGGAGTCAATAACCAATATATCATCCATCTTGCCCTTGCCTCTAATATTGGTTGCTGTCATTCTACTTGTGGGATCCGGATACACGTTCCTTGTTCGGATTTTGTGGCCACAGTACCCTCGATCGTTAGCAGCGAATGTCATCACTGCTTGGTATACCAAAATGGTGAGAAGAACGTTGACAATCGACATTGCGAGACGGCAGCTAAAAATGAAATAAAGGGCGTAAAAAGAGGAACATCACTAGCTGGTGCAGCATTTATTAGTAAATAACTAACATCAATCTTCAGGTTGGCACGCTGCATATCAATTCAGTTGGGTATATTAAATTTTCTCCAGAGAATTTCCATAGAAATTCAACGTGGAATATCTATTCATGCTAGATAATGTTCCTGCTTCAGACGTAATTTGTTGAGCACGCACTATGAATTGTAATAGAAACACGTGTTTCCTGCAGAAATGCTCTCCTGCACTCGTAATAAGTTCTAGTGGTATAGGTTTAAGCTATTTCCTTGAAGTTACAGATAACTCATCGCACAACGAAGAAAATAATTTATTGCCTCCAAATTCAACTCTAATGCTATCACCTAAGTTTCGTCGAAAGTGTGACATTTGATTTGATTTGATTTGATTTGATTTGATTTGATATATTTTCCGTAAATTCAATACAAAAGGCAAATACAGGATATAAATACCACTAACGCATAGCCTATGATAGTTTACAATATTTCATTAAATTTATTTTATCTAAACGACACTTGAAACAATCCAATGTTGATGCAGTGACAACATCATCAGGTAGATCGTTCCACCATGGAATCACGCGGGAGCAAAAGAAGTTCTTGATAAATTTATTTGCATTGGCACGAACTGGCATGTTTTGCAGCTTCATGGAATGACCACACATTGTATATTTATTCACGTCGTACGCGAATAAATCATCTATTTGTAGATCAACAAGATTGTTCAAAATTTTATAAACCATATGTAAATCAAACTTGACTCTTCGTACTTCCAGAGATTCAAGATCCAGTTTCACCAGACGGTCATAATAATCCTCATAATCGATTATCGCAGACGCATTGTTCTTAGTTTTATACAAATCAAATTTGAGTATTTTGCCTTTAAATTCAGGGATTTGATCTGTTTCCTGTTATTGTAGTAGATTTTCAAGTAAGCAGACGTACCACTTTACTCTTCCTTTTTTTCGAAGGTAAGGGACTGTTCACTATTTATGCCCTGGGTTGGTACCGAGGAGAAGCAGGGTGGGTAACTCAAATTTTGGCAACACCGAAGTTTGGCTACAGCAAAAAGTTAAAACTTTTTGCTTCTCTTCGGTACCAACCCGGGGCATAAATAATGAGCGGTCCCTAATGTTGAAATTTTCTCCGCAAAAGCCTAGCAACATGAAATATCTTCTCAAGCCTCCAAATTCTGTTTGTTCAACAACTGACATCCTTCTTGCTAGAGTCAGTAGAATGTGATTCAAAAGCAGGAAGTCAGCACAGTGTTCCAAGCGTCACAGATCTTTCTGGTTACGACCATGTTACGACTGAAAGGACGAGCAGCCTGCTGAGCAATTTTTGTGGCTTTATCTGGCTCTCAATGGCTTGGCAAGTGTTCTTTATAATACTGTAGTTATAACATTGCTTTTGACGACATAACTATATATTTCACTTTCGAATCACACTTTAGTTTCTGATCAAAAAGCATTTTCGGGAAAGTGCGGAGATGAAAACTGATTACAGGCGATATAACCAGGGATTTATTTCTATTGCAATTGAATTTAGTATTTTCTATTTAACAATAAAGCAAACCACACAGATCTTTTAACAGGCGACATCGCCTTTCGGAAATAAGGAAGGACGCTGCATAAAACTGTAGGTCAGAAAGACTATAACTGTTGACAGTAACTGAAAGTGAATCATAGCTGTGATGACTACTGGATCTGTGACTCGTTGATCCGACAGCTAGTTGCAAATTCAGTGGATTCGCTTACGATTGTGCGCCAGGGAGACAAGTATTCGTAGAAATTGCAAGGCACACTTCAAAGAGCAGGGTGTTGTCGCACTTTCTATATTTGAGCTGATTGATTTTCGGTATTTGAAGTAATGAGATGAGTTCGGCGTAATTATATTGGGTAACAACATGGTATAAATGATTTTACGTAAAACATAAACTGTTCTGTCGTGTTTCAATGAGCGAAATACACATCCAGTGCCACGTTTGCTTCGACTTACAATAAAACGCGTTTGCAGCCTATCTCTGTTGTGGCAATTAAAATAATGTCTCTTCAGAAGTAATACTGTCGCAAGCAAAAGACGAGGTCTGTGGAGTAGGAACAGCTGTAAACCTATCGTGACAGTCCACAAGGGCAGAATCAATCTGTCAAATAAACGTCCAGCGCGTCCCCAACACTGATACGCAGATGTCTATTCCATTCGGAAAGAACTGTACAACTCGTGCCCAAAACAGTTATTGGGGGACTCGCTTTCTTATCCAACCGTAGTAGTCAACCCAATCGCATATCATTGACATTGATTTTCTTACCTTTCGCTGTGTCTTTTTCGGCTTGATAATCGAAACTGTTGCTTGCAATTTTGCTACTTTCGATCTCTCTGACGCGGGCTTTACAATAAACTTGCGTGATGCATTCGCGTGGGACAGCCGATTCAATGTAAGAAACAATTGAATCGGAGGAACACAATAAACTCTTCTACAGTAACCAGAATAAATGAACTTTAATGCTCCTACAAAATAGGATAAGAACACAGCACGAGAACTACATTGTCGTGACAAAAAGATGTTTTCCAAAGTAAGTCAACTGTAAAAGGCAAAGAGCATGGAAAATCATACAATACAAGAGCTGACTCAGTTTTAAAGTGTGCTGCTCCAGCGGTCTATGCAGACTATGCCTGGCAAAAGTAAATGATTTCGCTACAATTTTGAAAGGGATAATAGACAAGGTATAATATTAAATATAGCGTCAAGAAGTGAAAATTTAAAACTAAACCTTCGGACAGTTTCCATTTAAAAGTAGACGGGAGAACAGCTTGCAAAAATATAAATTTGGTGAACTAAAGAAGCAGCCCCCTTAATTAGCCTAAAGTATCACAAGGTTTCGAGACAGCTTGTGGTTAATAACTTCATTCCAATTGAGCATTCGGGAATATAATCTGAAACAATTAAATGGAAGTTAATACTTTATATAATAAAATCTGTCTAGAAGTAGCAAATTATCCAATAAACTATCTGAACGTGAACTTGGAAATTACCTAGAAATACTACGTAAATAAATATAAAACTCAATATAAAGCTTGTAGTTTGCCATGGAAAACCGGAAGCATTGAGAGGTCCTTGTCGGATAACTTGATTGAGTACATGTTGTTTTTCGTCTGACTCTATGGACACTCTATGCGGAGACAGCGGACCATTCCGCTGGCGCTCCTACTCCGCCACTACCCGTCTGAACCACGCCGACGCGGTCGACCTCGAATGACCTACCACGATCAGCTCAGTGTCAATCTCCTGCGGATGGGTCTCACCCAGCGAGAGGCAATGGCCATGGCCCAGCAGAAGGACACATGGCGGAAAGCAGTAAATTTAATTCTTAGGCGGCTAGGCATGTGTTGTAATCTGTATTTGGTGATCACGTCTCGTTCCCTTGTGGAGCGTTCTGGCGTTAAAAGAGAGAGATTGTTAGGCTACAGAATTTTAACACAATGAAGAATTCTATTGATGCTTCGGCAAAACGAAGAGAAGGCTATATGGCAGACATTTTCCCATTTTCCTGATGTCGGCTGTAGACAGCGTTATCGACAGGAAAGGTCATAACTCACATCGACGGCGGAATCAAATTTACAAGCGATAAAACCGATATACAGTGTAACCCCGTTAATATCACCTCGGTTAATATCACGACCCGATAACTGTATTATCACGATTTTTGAATGGAAAATCGTACTGATATTAACGAGGTTTCACTGTAATTATTGAAACTATTTTGAGGTTATAGCCCATCGTGTTACATTCTATTTGTATGTTGGTACCTTCACAAATCATTTTACTTGAAACTACTAGATAAAACTTAACCTTGATAAAACTAATAATCAAAATTAATATTAGAATCAAAACTGGCCTAATTTCACGACTATCAAAATTAATTGCTACAATATTTACATTTATAATCTAATAATTAGCAAACAACACCATCAGGTTTTCGTTCCACTTCTTTGCAAAACTTTCGCGACAAGCCGAAGAGATGCGTACAGCGGTATTCAGAAGATCAGGTTCCCTTGACAACACTAGTCAGAGAGACGACGACGGGACAAACCACAGCGAATCTTTGGCACCGAGAGACAACAGCAACAGACAACTTATATCGTCTTTTCGTCTTTTTTAACATTAACATATTAATCTATACATCAGCTTATATATGTAAATTTTAAAATTACTAAAATGAGAATACTCATTATTAATTACAAGTATGCAATTAAAACTAAAGTAAACAAACACAGCAATTGCATTTGGTATGCGGTTAACAACTTTACTTTCAAGCATAAATAAGGATTACAAATGAGTAGCAAAATCGCCATCAATGACCCAGCACTGTTAATTATTAATTAACTATTTACCAAGTTACTAGGATATAATTATACAAACAAGATCTACGTAATCAGCCTCTTTCTTTGTCAGCCTCGTCTGTGCACTGGTTTTCTCCAAAAGCGTCAACATCATTTAAATTATGTTAAAAGTGAAACTGTATAGTTTGATGTAGTTAATCCTTACTCTTTCGTTGCGAAGTTTTCCATACTAAGACAGGTGGAAGAACAAATTTACTCTTGAAATGATTTCCATTGTTCCATCAATGAAAAATTATCTAGTAACACGAGCTGAAGTTTTCAGATTTCATCCGAAAAATAAATAAATTAAATTTCAAGACATGCTGTGTCATTCTTAGTCAGCCTAGGGCCTCTAGGCTAAGGTGCTGATTTTCATCTGATCGTCATTTATTTTCAATGCTATGCCATTTTTCAGTTAGTAGTTCATGTTGTTAATTAGCTGTCGTTTAGCGCATTGTTCTGTAACTAGTATACGCAGGTCTCTAAATATAATCTTGGCAGTGGGCCGTGAAAATCTGATCGAGTGACCTTGCTGTGAAGATTACTGCTGAAAATGGCTGGTCTCGATTGCTATCGTTATCTTATGCCTCAGTATGTCAAAGTTTATTGAATGACAGTATTATCGAACCGTGAAATTAAATCCTACTAGAGTGATTGCAATATCGCTTATTATTTTGCGGTGCAGAATAGATTGATTATATCTTAATATTTTGGTGCATAGTATATTGAGTGTATCTTATTTAACTTACTAGTCCAACTTGGGGTGCATTTTAGCATCATTAATTTCCTGGCTTTAGTTTAATCTCGACATTTGGAAATGGAGTGCAGCATCCGTTGTGCATTGCCCAGACAGGTCCACGATAAGCAGCTGTTGAGCCATACTTTCCATTCGGAGTAGTGAACGAACAACGGTTAAACCAAAAACCACTTTCTCTTTCGATCGCACAATTCCAGGTTGGATTTCCATCTCGGTCATGATCTGCTGTACTGAATTTCATGCCACTGAGCCCTGTCATTGAGTCACCCCATTCTCCTAGAGAGCAAAAACAGGCAATATTTCATCCAAAGTCATACAGTATAACCCGTTTAAACGCAACTCGGATAAGCGCAAAACCCGTTTATCTGCAAACAACTTGCTGTGTACCGATTTTACTGCGTGCAAACTCTCTTAATTGCTTCCTGATAAGAGCAAATCGGTTAAGAGCAAAACCCGCTTGTCTGCAGTTAAATTTTATTAAAAATATAAAAGGTATCCGCATAAGAGCAATTACAGTACTAACGGTAGTTGGATTTTGCTTTGTAGGAAGCGTCACAACCCTGGAAGAGTCTGCTGCTTGCATGTGAAAAGTTATTTCCAGCATGCTGTAAATCAGAAAGACATTCGTGCTTGATTTTCATTGTTGTAAATATTTTAATTTCTTGGCATCCTGTTTGCCATTAATTTTGTATTCGATCTTGTTTTGCATGAACCTATACAGTATTGTTTTCTAATATCCGTCATTTTCGGATATGCGCAATTTCAGTTAAGAGCAAAGGATGTCGTCGGCAACTTACTTTTGCGCTTAAGTGGGTTACACTGTATAACTTAGGTGCCTCTTTGGTTATTACAGAATACTAAGTTGTCTTGCAACGGATAGTATCAATATATAAATGGCTACCGCTGACATTGACAAGCTGAGTAAATGGGAAGAGATATACTTATAATTTTTGTAATTGTATAAGCTACATAATTTTCCAAGAGTTATAGTTGTCATTTCGGGACGTCTCTCAAAGCAACATCTTACGTCCATAGCAAAACTTCTTTTAAATTCCTGAAATGTGAACTCACAGATTTTATGATAGGGCTCACGATCAAACCCGGTCGCAGTTGAACAATAAAAATTGGCGCAGAATTTTAAGGAGCCGGTTTTCAAGGCTTCCTTAAAGTCGAGATATGTTGTAAGCAAGTTTGATGAAACTATCTCTGTTGGAATGGCCACCTTGAACTTGTTGTGCTTGCCTTTGGAAGACGCTGTGCTTGACTGGTTCGAAATGATCGATTTTAGTCTCTTGGGAGCCGTAGCAGAGTACAGCCCGCTTACTGCATTTCTGTTTAGGTTTGCTTGCAATGACTAAAATTAATGTAGATTCACAAGAACCATCCAAAGTGGAAATACATAAAATTAGTCTATAATACGCTTGTCCTTGCATTGAATTAATAGAGAATCAATATTTTACTTAAGTTGTCTTGCTGAATGGTAGACTAGAGAATGTTCATGCTAGCATAAGCAAGAAGCAAGTCTTTCAGAAAGCTGGCACGTATATGAGAAATATCTTAAGACCTTAAGGACACAGTCAATAACCAAGAATACTTGTCACTTAATGATCTGAATTACACTTACTTGAAGCTGTGTTGTAAACAATATGAAATTCAAGTATGTTCGTTGAACTAACCTTCAAACGAACTCCATGCAATCCCGTAGTCGTCTTCTTCACCTGCAATCGTTACATTTTTGTAGGTTGCATGGATATGCTCTGTATTACTCCAAAAGTCAAATCGCAGAATGTTGTGACCATTGAATGTAAGTTCGTGAATATTATTCAACCCAAACCAGAACTCTCCATCTATGCTTCCAAAACCATTCTTGTAGTCTTCCCAGTTTCGTTTAAAGTTAACGCTACCATCTTTTCGGCGTTGAATCACGGTCCAGCCTTAGGTGAAATGAAGAAAAACGTGGCATTTATAATACATTGTTAACATTTTTCCAGGAGTATATCGTTCCGGTACATATCGATCCTTTGAAATCTCTTTTACATTTCAAAATTTCATTTGCAGTTGTTTCAATTAAACTAATTAATAGAGCAATTCAATACTGTAAATTGGAGGTGAACCTTCGCAGCTCACACGAATAACAATATTTAATCCTTGGAGTTCGTGTTCAGAAAAGCATCGGTTTATGAATACCTATATCCTTCTATATTTCGTGTCTCTGTCTTCTACACGTTAATATTACAGTTGTATGAAACACTGATGGCATTTTCTACAATTCATTTCATGTGCGATTCTCTCCATTAAATTAATAAATGGAGGAGTTGTAAGGCTGCAAAGTAGACGGAAAGCCAATTGACTCCAGGAGCATCATGCTGTTTGCCTTGTTCTTAATATGCTCACGAATCCATCTCAAATGATAACATAGTTTCACTGATAGCTTTAAATTATATCTTTCAGGGCAGTCTTCAAGTGCAGACGAGGTCCTTCATGAACCGTTGTACGATAACTGAGTATCATCTTTGACAACAGGGCTATCTTTGTGGCCCATGCAGATAAATTTGTTCCAAGCATGTGCGAAGAACCTACTACAATGTAAAATTATATCTCAGCTGCCAATGCAATGAATCTTGCAGTACTGTGGCGGTCTCATCAGGCATTTACGTAGCGACGTCGCTATCACGCTTGCGGAGCCGCATTGTATCTTGGCTCATCTTGTATCTTGAGCCATTATGGCTCATCTGCCCCGTG
>OFHS01005127.1:2102-12389 GCA_900245855.1 Calvadosia cruxmelitensis
AGGTACAACGAGTTCTCATAGTGAGTGACATCGAGAGCAAGTCGCTGCCAGGTAAATTCCACGTCCAGCTTGCCATGCTCCCAAGTGACGGGTGCAGGATCGATCAACACACACCGATCACACGCACCAACAACATCAGACACTTGACGCCTCGTGACATTAGGAAAACTTTTTCGAGCCAAATGAAGTGAACGCCGCACACCCATATGGTGAAGGTTGTGCAGACGAGTCAACTCCTCTCGCGATGGCGTGACAACAGCGGCAACCGCAACCAAAGACACAGGATCTTGGGATGCCGTGAACTTGCCAAGCCAGTCCTTAGGCACTCGCGTCAGACAGTCTGCTCTATTCGATTCCGATTTGACAAGCGTGAAGTTGAAGGAGATGTCATATTCGTCGATCAATTGTCGAATGATGCCAAGACGACGGCGGACAAGCATCTCGGCCAGACCCTTTGTCTTTACCCGGTGGCTATTGGTTGCCATGGTCGACAACCAACCATGCACGGTCGCAGAGTCCAGCATAACATGCACACTGCGGGGTTCCCATTTCAATGCAAGATTCAACCCTTTCACAACGGCCTCTAACTCTGCAACGTTGATGTGGAGCCCATCCTCTGGTCGCAGCCACGAGGCGTCTTCAATCACGTGATCATCGATGTCCAATCTGGCCCCTAACGCAATACTGCTGGCATCGCACCACAGCACCACCGACGTCTGCGAGTCATCAACACACCATCGCCCGTGGACAGGGTCGTCTTTTTTCAGTCTTGCGACGAGCTGAAGCAGTGCAGACATAACTGGATCTGACACAGCGTGGTCCCACGCCAGCTGGTTGCACTGCCGCTTCAGGAAGCTGCATGCGACACGCAACCAACTAGCAACAGGATAATGACCGGTTAAACGTCCAAGAAAAGAGAACAATTGACGACGCGTTAGCTGAGGGATGTCGACCAAATCCGGTAAGACATTGTCCCAACACCAGAACAACGTTCCCTCACAGTTTGACACCTTCAAACCCAATACACGTGCACCATTGAGGGGTTCCGGTTCTTTGGTGATGAGACCGAACCTTGCCAAGTGATCCCTCACAGTGATCANACACTGACGATGTCCTCGTTGACGATGACGTCGTCGATGTAATTGTCAGTACCTGCACAGACGGCAGAATTTAACAAGCGGAAGTCCATCACAGGTCACACTTTCGCCTTGTTCTCCTGCACGGTTGCCATTAAGGGGATAATGTTCGTCACCTCCCCGTGAACTGTTGCGTCATGAGGAACGAGCCAACCATTCGAAATCCACACTTCAAGTTCTTCGTTAAAGGCCGACTCCACAGCGGCGCTTCGCGTGGGATAGACAGCCACCTGAGACGTCAACAGTGGTACAACATTGTCTCGCCACTCCCAGCGCACAACCCATTTTTCACCATCAAAGTGCGCGGCGTAGTCGACGTCATTCAACTGGACAGTGGACTTCACGTCCTCCGGGCAAAGCTCCTGGCCACCACAAGCAGCGGCCGCGTTGCTAGGCAACGATGGGAATGTCACTTGATGTTGCGCGTCAACAAACACACCGCCCAACTCCGCAATGAGGTCCATTCCCAGAACGCATGAAAGGCCCGGCACTAACACAGGGGTGACAAGTACCTGGCGGTGTAGCGCAATACCTGCAACACGCAGGGTGACGTCCGTTGATGTCGAACACCAAGTGGAGCTCCCGTCCAACAGCGTGACGCGGCGACAGCTCGGATCGCGGGCCGGTGGTAGCGCAGAGGGGACGAAAGACGAATGAACGATGGAGCTTGTGCAGCCAGTGTCAACCAGAGCATGTGCAGTCCTGCCGTTGATAACCACAGAGATCGTTGGTAAGGCCAATTGGTTCATTGAGGGGAGGACGCTGGCCCCTGAGAACCCTCCCCACGCCCGTTTTCCGCCGGTTTCGCAGCAAGACAATCGCGAGCCACATGACCTGACTCGTTGCAGCGGAAACAAATAATGGGACGCGATGGAGTAGTATTCCGGTTGGAGCGCCATGGTGCCATGCTCGGGTTCTTTGCCAACAAACACATTTCGTCTGATCGCGATGTAGCAGAAGCGACCAAAATTCGTGCCTTTTCCACAATCTCAGGCAAAGGGGCAGCAGCCACGTTTGTGAAAGCACGGAGTTGCTGCGAAGTAGAAGCTGGTAGGCCGACGACAAAGGCACATTTCAGCAAGGCGTCACTGCACACCCCAAAGAGGCCAGCCAAACGCCGCAGATCCGCCAAATAAACATCGACAGTTTCGCCCTCTTTGAGTTTGCGCCCTTGAAATTGTTCATACGCTGCAAACTGGTTTTCTGCGAAGGCATCCAGTAAAGCCCTCTTCAGCAGGCTGTAGTCCTTTTTGACATCGGCGGTCAACTGTTGGTAGACCGCAAAGGCCGAACCGTCCAAAAAGAGAGGCACAAATGTCGATAGCTCTTTCACATCTTGCAGACGCGCAACAAGTTCCACCTTCTCAAGCCATTGCTCCACATTCTGGTCCTCTCGTCCAGCGAAGCTCTTGATGATGTCGGATAACTTAATAGACATATTTCCGACGACTCGTAATTACTAAAAAGCCGCGATAGCTTGCAAGTTCACTTAATTCTCAACACAACGCAAAAACAACCAACGCCCAACACACTCTCATTCACACTGCTGTATTTGGCAACAGGATAAGACTACATTCTAAATCACAGCGGGAATCACCGCAACGCAGCACGAGGTGCAATTAATCATCACCACAACTAGACCATTAAATATTGATGGCTTGCCTTCTGCTGAGTGATAGAAGCTCAATAAAAATAGATTTGTTTATTCATTAGGAAAGGAGATATATTTACCACTTCAATCGCGAAAGTGAACGCTACATTTGAGTTGGGATGCTTGCAAACTTCGATATATTAGGAGAAATACCACGAAATTATTAAATCCTGGAGGATATAATGTTTCTAAACACTGAGGAAATGTCCTCTCTAACTCAGGACAAGTGCTTCATTTAGGATGTGTGTTTGTCAGATATGTGTTTTCTTCTTTTATGGCTTATCAGATTTTCTTATTAGATGTTGACAGAGCTGTAAAATTACTGCCATTTGAGTAACCAATTACAATTACAATTACTCAACTGAGGTAGTAATTCATTACTATTACAGTTGCTGCCCACATAAAGTAATTGATTACCGTTACGAATTACTCAAATTTAAAAGTAATTATAATTACAAATTACTTTCCATATATAAAATTTAGAAAGTTGGCGACTCAAAGCGAAAATCAAATCGTTGTTATGAGTGCCATCACAACTCATTATTACCGATTTACTGTAACTTGAAGACTCCGAAACGGCTACAGTATATCAACTCAAAATTGCACCCTATACTTCACAGTTGCTAACTTCTTACACATTTATTTAAAGAAAGCAGATACCCCTCAAAATGTTGTAATTCCAGAGGATAAATCCATCGACGCAATATAGATTCACATGCTGGCTCTCCCTGACAAAAGATTGCTGAGCTGCAGAGATAAACCTTTCAGGGTATATCGATATTAAAAATGCTGCACTTCTGAATCTCCAAGGATGGGTAGGGCTTAAACAGCCAACATGTTCTTGACTCTATTTCTCTTCATCTTGAAGAGCATTTATAAGTACTATGGATGAACCTATGTGGTGAGCATGAGCTGGAGGATGAATTGCTAATGGGATGAAAAATATTGCCAAAAATGGCTGGGGGATTGTAGCGGTGTGCCGAGTAGGCTTCAAAACAGGGAAAAGTAATCTGTAATCTAGATTTCATCCAGAAGTAATTCATTACCAGAAAAAGTAAGGTTGTCCTTCAGGCTTGCCTGGCGCTTTCACAGGCGATGGTTACGGCTTCGAAGCTCATCGCTTTTGAGCCATCCAACAGTGAAATAGTATGCATTGCGCTACACACAAGACGATTCAAGTCGTGCATCATCTTTGCTTACCACCCAACCGATTCAAACTTGCAAGAATTTCTTAGCAATCTATCAACAACGTTTAGCCTTGTTTTGGAGACTCGCCTAGAGCTTGTAATCCTTGACTATTTAATTCTTGAGCCCTACATTCTTGGATTCCCTCTTGTGAATTTCTTAAATAACAACAACATCGTCAATTTTATGAATGTAGCTACAAGACCATTATCCGAATCCTTGCTTGACGTTATCTTCAGTTCCTTACCCAGGGGCGGATGCAGGATTTTTGGGAGGGGGTTCGAAACGGCGAGGGGTCTAATTGCATTCTGCAGGCTCAAAATATTCTTCAACTATTCAATGTAGGTGCTTTTTTGCTAAGATCTGTTTCCCACAGACAGTGGTACTTACAGGAGACACCACGAGAAGGCTCTTAACATGTCTCCAAAAATGTGGGTGGAATCCCCTGGCAAGAGCCTGGTGCTGCCATCCCACTGCCGGCAAGACAACACAGAGTGACACAATCATAATAACGACACAAAAAAGATCAGAAATTCAGAATGCCTATCAACGACAACTGGGGTTGGGCTACAAGATGTGGAGTCGTCAATCATTTTAGACGCAGGCCCTTAGGGTTGAACTTGACTAGGACCGTGGTTTTGACACGGCAGTTGTGGTTGTTGCTGTTGTTGCACTCTTTCTCTTACGCTCTGTCCTGGTCCTGTCCTCCCTGCAACAAGAGGGACAAAATGATTTGGGCTGAACTGACAGCCTGACCTAACGATGCATTCAAAACAAAACAGAATATGGATTGGAATGTCAACATCACTTGGTAGACGAGGATCAATTTCGCAATTACACAGCAGTTTAAATCTGCTGTCTCCAAAACCAGTACACAGCAGTTTAAATCTGCTGTCTCCAAAACCAGGGTAACACGAGCAGATTTTTCTCCGAATGACAGACGCTAGATCTAGCATGCACAAGAAACTGTACCATCTGCCGCTTTTTAAATTTAGAATTGCCTCTTCCTTAACCAAATCTGCTCCTTTTAACTCTGAATCAATACTTCCGTGGGACACGGACATGGGCAAAATATTGTCGAGGCATTGAGAAATTTTCCGCGCATCAGAAAAGCGGCAGAAAACACGGGATGGTTAGCATAGAACTTAGCATTAACATATAGCTCGATTGAAGTCATTATTCGTAAGTTATCTACCAAGGAATTATCACCAACAAGTGCCAATGAAGCAGAACTGAATAAACAATCGCCCGTTGCCTCGGACCTGCAGAGAAATCCAGCAAAGAAACAAATAAACAGACAAGCCCTACAAGCTACATGCAGTCTACAGCATTTTTGTTTGTTTTAGCTGTGTTTGTAATCTGGAGCACTCACCTTAACGCAAAACGTGGTTTGTTGTTACCGTTCTCACAAAACAACGTTTTTGGAATATAACGTTCTGCATTGAAATTTCTGTGCAGACTGGTTCCAATGTTGTCGTAATGCTCTCCAACGGCCAGCATACGACGGGAAGCAAAGAAAACATAAAATTCTTCAAAGATCTTCTCCAACGAACTAATGTCAGCCTTGCTAAAAGCTTCAACAGCGCGACTCAGTACGGACGAAAACGCCATGTTCGCCATCAGACAAGTCAAAGCGCAATTAGGAAGCAAAAGCAATCTTGCTGAGCTATGGTAGTCAGATGGAAGTCGGTCCAGAAAGCGATTAATCCACTTTCGATTATCTGATAATCTTGCAAGGTCGAGATGGGTCTTTTGTTTTGAGTTTCTGACCAATCAAAACTCAGAGAAACTCAGAGGTCTATTGTTAAAAGGGCAGAGGGGGTCATTTGTTCTTGCTCCAATCAAAAACTCAGAAAACTAATGCGTCATCGATAAGAAACAAAGATGCAGGCAGTTTACATCCAATCATGTTCCTGCAAATGGCGCAGGGGGTCATTTGTTCGCTCTGCTCCAATCAAAAACTCAGAAATCTATTGTTAAAAGGGTGGAGGGGGTCATTTGTTGTCGAGAAGAGATTGATCCAATGAACTGCTACGAAAACAAGTGCGTCACCGAGAGGAACAATCAGCCTTGTTGTTTACAATCAATGATAACGCAGTAATAGGAGGAGGGGGTCATTTGTTCTTCTGTGGACAATTGTTTGCAGATTCCAATCAAATCCACATCAGCGAAATATTGTTCAGTCAACCAAATCGGATTGTCAGGCAAAGTCTTGCTAAAAATAGCTGCTGACAACTCGACAAGTAAACAACAATGGCGTCAGGCGTTCGTGAGTTTGAATGGGGGTCATGCGACCCATTTGACCCCCCTGGATCCGCCCCTGTCTTTACCAGCAATAACAAAAGTCATAAAGTCCCTTGCAGTGATTCCAGGAACCGAAAACGATCACTTTTTAAAATGTACACAGCCCTCTTATCTATAGCACCCTGCCCCACACCAAAACAAAAACCTTCTAGGTCTAGTGATATACTGCGATCTTAACTGGCATTTTCACATAGCCAAGGTATCTGCTCCTGTAAACGCCTATCTTTGTTTATCGGCAAGTCTCAAACAATACCTTCCCTTGGAAGCAAGGAAAATATATCATAATGCCTATGTGCTACCCCACATGGACTACTGCTCTCGCATCTTGGGTAACTAAAAGTCTACATCAAAAATGGTGAAGCTTGAACGCAGATCAGGTCGACCTATTTTAGATCAGAACAAGTATGCCTAATCCAAAAATTGTGTTAGAAAAGTTTTGTTGCATGAAAGTTGAGGACTGCAACAAATTCAGACTAAAATTCAGGGTAAACAGTTTACAGGTCCTTAAACGGAGAATACCCCCTGTATATGAAGGATATGTTCCATTATATAAAATGTCAATTATTCTATTATGTCAATCGCGACTAACAAGGAATGTCGTAGACAACAAACTAACTGTTCCAAAGCACTAGCGTGACTTTGTGAACGACGCATATCCATCATCGGACCAACCATCTGGAAATCAGTTGCTTCTGAGCTCAGAAATTGCAAATCCCTCGATTGCTTTAGAAAGTTGTACAAGATATTTCTTCCAAGGAAAGTTGCGGTAGTAATATTTTAAGATAGTAGCAAGTACTGTAAGTTGAAAGAATTCCAGTAAAAAGTTTGCACATTTTAAGGCTTAAGTGGTTTTATGTTTCAAGTTTCTAATATTCACGTTTAAGTTCTCTCTTATTGAACCTCGATGGAAACCAAAAGATTTAAATTTGATTTGAGTAATAAAAAATAGTTTTAAATGAGATGGATAATATGTTGATTAGAATGCTGATGTCAGCATATGATTGTAGTTATTAATTTGAAATTGAGGGCCCTGGGAGAGACAAGCTGAACGCTTAACTGGTCACCCTCGTGAAATAAAGACCATGATGATGATGATGAAAGAAGGTGTTATACAGAGTGACGAAGCACATGGATGAGGAGTATTTCGCTCTTTACCCGTTGAATGCTCCTTTGGGGTACTATTATGCTAATAACGACCCCTACGTAGTGGCAGAAAGCATCGAAAGCGCCATCCAGAAATTCTGACTAATCATTGTCCATCTAGGTGACGTGCTATCAAGGTTTTTTAGCCTGCATTGCTAATTCCACCTCTTGTTCTTTAACCACGGAATAGAAATCGTTTATTTCACCAATTCTTGAGAAATCATACAGATTAGGCAAAAGTTAATAGCATTAAGAGCAAAGCAGCATGCCAGCAAACTAAAACGCAACAAAATTCGACAGAACATAAGCAAAACTATTTGCCGAGGTTCATCAAAGAGCTTTTGAACCAAGCTCAGACCCTGTATACCTCTATTGGAGAAGAAGAAAGCATCTTAAATCATCACTCTATTCAATGGCAAAGATCTAGCCGATGATCCTGAATCTGTAGAAAACAAACTAAACGATACATTTGTCAGTTTCATGTCCAAGTCCATTTGCTTGACAGCCAGCGAGAGAGTTGCAATGAAAACTGCAGTAAGATCAACATCAAGCAAATTGGGCACACGTTTCTCCTGCTGAGAGACCACACCTGGTGAGCAGACATCCTCCACCATCTGAAGACAAAGTAATATCCTCGTACAGACCGCAGACCAAACTAGCTATTGAAGTCTGATCAATCTAGTCCATGATCCCGGTATGCTCCCTCTTTAACAGCAGCATAAGAAGCTCCGTATTTTCTAAATATTGGAAGGACGGACTGACGATACCAATATTAAATAGTGGCGACGATGGCCTGGAGAAGAGCTACGACCCTATAACACTACTTGCCGCAATCTCCAAGATTTGTGAGAACTGCTGAGCCCACTGAAAGCCTTTCAGTTTTCTTGAGAGGTCACTCTTGTTCATCTGCTCTGCTTATGCTATCTTAGGACTGGCGTAGATTGATGGAAAGGAGTGAGACCGTGGTAGCCCTGCGATACATTCGAGCAAAGCTTTTGACTCTGTCAATTATGACATCCTCCTGTGTGAGCTAGAGGCGTATGGATTCTCCCCTGAAGCAACAGCTCTGCTGCTGAGCCACTTTTCCAACAGACACCAGCAGGTGAAATGAACCAAAGCATTCAAAATGGAGACATGTTGCATCAGGGGTACCACAAGTCTGTATCCTTGGTCCAGTTTTGTGCAACGTCTTTGTAAATGATACAAAAAATACACTGTCTCTATCCGGTCCTCAAATTTGCCAATACGCCGATGACATCATTATCTATTCATTTGGCAATGACACTATCAAGCTGACTGAGTGATTCAATGAAGGAATAGACTCATTGTGCCATTGGTTCAGTGCAATCCACCTACGTATCAATGCATTTAGGGTACAGGCGATTTTGTAAGGGAGATCAGACAGTAGACATACAGGTCACCTTTTATGGTATCGTAATCCCACCTAGTACCACACTATCCCTTCTTGGTGTCACGGTCAACCACGCACTAAAGTGCGACTCCTGAGTGAATATTATCTGCCGTCCCGTAACATCGAAAGTCTACGCTCTAGTCATGCAAGAATTTCATTCCCGTAGTAATGAAGCTATTGCTGATAAAAACATTTATCATCCTGCACTGTATGAACACGCAGAACATCTTTCACCTTCTTTCGACAAGACTCTCCGACAAAGATTGGACATATCCCTCTGAAGAGCTACCAGGATGTTTCTGGGCCTTGAACCATCCATCCGGAGCTGGATCAAGATCCGATTTTGCTATCAGAGCCCAGAAAAACATGTGTGGAATGGAATCAGTCGTTGCTGGGGCTTGGCCCAGAAATTGGTATTTGTCTCTCATAATAGAGAGGACCCGTCGTGTGGGGAAGCGTTTCGCGGTAAATATCAGGTACGACATATAGAGTCGCAGTAGCACCCCATTTCGTGTGAGAAGGGTGATATGAGTGGAACGGTAATATCGTGTGTGTGTCAGTTGGTTTGACATGCAGATCAGTGGCCAATGTACCCTGATCTATATAGACATTAAGGTCCAAGAAAGCAGCATTTGTCTTTGAGGCAGTATGCGTGAATTTTATCCGCTGGTAGACATTGTTGGCCATAGCAAGGAAGGTGTTAAGTTCGTTCCTGCCGTGAGGCCAGATCATGAATATGTCGTCAAGGTAACGTAGCCATAGTGATGGCCTCGTTGCTGTGTTGTTGAGGATCTGTTCCCCGATGACAGAAATATAAATGTCTGCATAACTGGGGGCAGATTTCGTGCCCATTGCTGTTTCTGATATTTGTGAGAAGTATTCGGCGCCGAACGAGAAATAGTTCGTGCGCAATATCATTCCAATACAATCGATAAGAGTCTGTAGAGGGGGACCGTTGTAATGTTGGTGTTTCTCGGTGACAAATTGGCGGATAGATGCGAGTCCGAGAGAGTGCTCTATGTTCGTGTATAGAGAGCTCACATCAAATGTGATGAGTAGAGCATCTTTGGAGATGAAACAACAGCTCTAATGCTGGGCCACTTTTCCAACAGACACCAGCAAGTGTGTACGACACCAGCAATATCTGTACGTTACAAATGATAAAATAGTTCTACATAGCTAAATGACTGGCTCATTGTGGCATATCATATTTGAATAACAGCCTGAGAAATGCTCATGTGAATGATTACTATTTGTTCTGTTTTTAACCTTTACGCAAGTAATTGTATGTTGTGTAATATACAAGTATGCTATATCTTCTTGATAGGCATATAGGTATATGATGCAAATCGTATCTCTACATGATACTTGGAAATAGGTTAATATTGATTGTGATGCTAATGTTCTTTTCATATGATACTCGGATATAGGTTAATATTGATTGGAGATCAATTTGT
>OFHS01005128.1:0-12388 GCA_900245855.1 Calvadosia cruxmelitensis
TATATCTCGCGAGTTTTCACACCTTGTGACCTAATATTTTGGAATTCTCTTAGTTATGATTGTATCTTGTGCTCCATGAAGTTTGAAAAGAATCTGAGAGGGTGAGGGTCAATCTTGAGTGATTTGGCGTGGAATGGCCCATCTACAGTATCTGTCTTCCAATTTTCCATGTTTCAGCATCACTAATTGATCACTATAAATTTCAACAACATTCTGTGAGTCGTCAGCGAGAGCTTCTATCTTTCTTACAGGTATCTACAATGACGGCGATATTTGTCTGATCATTGAAGACGTTGTGACTAGTGGCACAAGTGTGATGGAAACGGTGACTTCACTGAAACAACTTGGTATCCGTGTGACAGATGCAGTTGTGCTGTTAGACCGTGAACAAGGAGGAAGCAATGTCTTACAAAAGAATGGCATTAAGCTGAGACGTATCTTTGGTGTTTCAAGCTTGATTGCGATTTTGAGAAAACATGAGGAAATTGATCAAGCAACTGCCGATAAAGTGCTTGCATTTGTTAAAGAAAACGAATTTACAGATGTAATAGTCGCTGATAAGCCTGCAGTGAAGAAGACATATTCTTATGAAGAAAGGAAAGCTGTAATGAAACATCCATTGTCAAAGAGACTTCTGACCATTATGGAGACCAAGGAAACTAATCTTGCTTTCTCTGCAGATGTCACATCATCGTCTCAGCTACTAAAGATTGTTGATGAAGTTGGTCCATACATGTGTATGCTGAAGACACATGTGGACATCCTGACGGACTTTAGCAAGGACGTGATTGACAAACTGCTAGGTCTTGCAAAGGCTCATAATTTCATTATATTTGAAGATCGCAAGTTTGCAGATATTTGCAACACTGTCCATCACCAGTATGCTGGTGGCATGTACAACATAGCCAGCTGGGCTGACTTAGTCAATGCCCATAGTGTACCAGGGGATGGTGTTGTACGAGGATTGAAATCTGTTCAGACTGATAGCAACAAAGGATGTTTGCTGATTGCACAAATGAGCTCAGCTGGTGCACTGACAGATGACACCTATGCTAAAAATACATTGAAAATGGCCACTGAACATAAAGATTTTGTGATAGGGTTTATTTCTATGGAAAAGATTGCTGACGATCCATCATTTTTACATTTCACTCCGGGTGTGCAGCTGAGTGCTGGAGGTGATACCCTTGGGCAGCAGTACAATACACCACAAGATGTCATTTGCCAAAAGAAAAGTGATGTTATTATAGTTGGGCGTGGCATTTATAAAAGTGATAATCCAGCTGAAATGGCTAAACAATTCAGAGATGCAGGATATAATGCATATCTGCAAACGCTTTCTCATTAGCTCAAACAATTCAGCCAGATGGTTGAGCAAACTGATTATTTTGTAACAATGTATAAAAAATTACATTGGTACAAGATGGTGGAACTTTGTTCATAGGGTAAACGTGTAGAAGTCAGTTTGTTTTCTAACTTGCCATGCTATCACACGTCTTCTAATGCGTCATATATAGAAATGAAAATCATAGAAAAAGTAACCATTTTTGTTAAATATGCCTGATTTAGGTTTATTGAACTGACCAGCGTTGATAAATTACTTGGCATTTGGTGCTTGGTTTGGTGAGAGTTACTTACATGCAGATGATAGCAGTTGAGATAGCAAACCTGTCACACAACAAAGTACAAGTCACATTGCTAAGTCATGCACATGTGCGTTGCAATTGGTAGTCAGCTGTGTAGTTCTTGTGAGCAAAACTGACTAGCAGGCTACAGCAGGAATAACGGACTGCTCTATCGTTCTATGCCATTGTAACTATGTGCATGATTCCAATACTGCTCATAGGTCACTATGGTCCAATGAACCTCTTAGAAAGGAAGCAATGCTAGCCTCAACCGCAGTGGCATCGCTACAACACACAATGGTATGACTTTAGCCTCACCTAAATTACATGTAATCCTCGTCATTCAAATTGGTCCAACAGGAAAACCACTGCACAGTCAAACTTGGTTGGTATCATGTAATTAAGCCCATTACTTATTTTTGCCATTGAATGAATTCCACTTGCCAAAACGTTGTCATATAAAAGCTTTAATAATCCACCTTGCATGGAAATGTATTTGTTGCAAACATAATATTCCTAAGTACAAATATAAAATGTTCATTTGGATGAAGAGATAACACCAATGTGATGTTCTAATGCAGTCTGGATACTGTCATCCAGTCCCTGACAGTTCTCTTCTTGACGAGCTCTCCATGAGGTGCCGTAGTTCCATGAGGCAATGTTGCACAGTAGACAGGACTATCAGCTCCTGTAGGTTCGAGAAAGGAAAAGCAATTTTCGTTCAAAATTCATTCATGCATTAATGTCCTAATTATGACTTATAGACAATGTAAGGCAGTGAGAAAAAATGATGCAACGCTGAAGAATAACTTACAGCACCAAAACATGTTTCGTGGATAAATATAATACTCTAATATTGTGACTGCACTGCAAAGAACAAATTGAAGGTAAACAGTTACAACATATCAACAATCTGATTTTTGTCTACTGTAAGAAAAAAGTCAAGATTGGTGCTAAACTAAATCACTAGTTGGGGGTTAACTCGATAGCTTCTAATACGTTTTAATCTTATATATTTCTTGGCTGATATTGAAGCTTAGGTTTTTCTGAGTTATTTAAGTAAGATGCATAGTGGGTTGCTCCATCGTATGTCATCATCATCATCATGTTAGCGTAGCGTAGATTAGCTTTTGATATGTAATATAAGCTTGGACATAAGCTCTGTGAAAAACGCTTAAGCGATTTTGGGATTAAATGATGATGATCATTATCATGTCATTGGATGATTACATTCATTGAGTTTAATTAACGCAACTAATTAGAGTATAAACATTTGGTATCACTGTTAAATTGAGCATAATTCCAAATTCCTCTATCTTTTACATTCATATACTAATGCGCACTAACATAACAAGACATGCGCATAGTGGGAAAATTAACGCTGCAATGAGTTAATGATACCAACACAATAAAGTGCTTATTTTGCAAAGAATATATGCAGTAATAAATATCTGTGCCCATTTACTTGTAGAAGCTCCTCTAACTGAAACCAACATACAGTATCCTTGACGTGACTTGATTTAAGATGTGAATTATCTACCAATAAATGGTAAATCTCTATTGAGCTAGATCAGGGTCAAATCAACCCTTACCTTCTTCAAGAGAATCAGGGGCGGTGTCTCCGGCCATGTCTGTTCTCACCCATCCAGGACAACACTGATAATAGAGACAAGATACAATATAGAGCAATTGACAGTGCCCCCGGCTCAACTTTAAATCAAGCATCAGGCCTGCCAGCTTCAAGCCAATCTTCAGTAATCATCAGCAGGACTTTGATTGTAGCAGGCATAACTCAATGAAAAGCAATATAACAATCAAGTAAATCATTACACTACTCACACAGCTGCTGTTAGAAAAAACAGCCGTGCTTTTGTAAGTTAATTATATAAACCCTGGCATTAAAAGCTGCTGTGATATATGGAACCTGTACGGACGTTATCTACTTCTCAGACAGTCTGAATCAAGTGATAGATAGTCTCCTAATAATCAGTCAAGTGTTACATGCACGTCTTTCACTAACAATTGATGAGCAACAGCTTTTTGATTTTGTTCATAAACAAAACCATTGCTGTTGGCAGCAAGATAACAAGTTGTCATAAAATAGAATAATATAAAAATTTATAGATAGCTAACATTATCAATAATCTAAAGTGCTCACCTACCCCAAGGACAAACCATTACCGTATTTTAAAGTATGCTATAATAGAGGTTGTTAAAATGTACTTTTTACATTACATTATGAGAACTAAAATTGAACTATTTGTACAGTTATTTTAAGAGTTATTCACACTGTTCCATGGCTACTGTGATTCAGGATTGATTTTATTTCAAATGTGTATTCTTGAAGAAATGGGTCTTCTTCAAACCGTGCCTTGAAACAGTCCAACGTTTTTCAAGTTTTAAACTAATTTTAAACAACGTTTGAAACCGACCAAACTAGTCGCTCAACATTACGGGCAGTGTAGATACACTCTCACTCGCAAGTTCTGGACAGAACAACAACGTTGAACTGTAAAAGCCTAATTGGATATCAATTAACAATGAAACTGTCCACAAAAGGTTATGGATTTTGGTATTATGTTGAAATCAAAAGAGTCTACCGGATGTCACGTGTCGTTACTGCAAAATTACAAATGCAAATGAGGCGTTTGCATGACAACACTGTTTCATCATGCAATAATGCTTTGGAAATGCTGCTGTGACAGTGCAAGTTTTTAAGCTTATTTTGAGTAGTTGAGAACCAGGCAGAAGCACTTGAAACTAATTGTAAACAATAGCCTGTTTCAGTGTAAATTAAACTTGTTTTAAACTTCCATGGATTGGTACGCATCCAAATTTCCCTCTGGATTCTGCACCCAATACATTACATACAATACAATACAACTGGTATTGTCATCGCAGACAATACAATAGGTCATACAACCTTTTCCATTTCATTTCAAAAGCTGAGGTGATGATAAAAATGAAAAATAACTTGTTTGGTTAAATCATTCAAAAAGTGTGTCAGTGCTTTGCCATGAGAACAAGCAATTGCCTACCAGCATCTGTAAATGTTTTGTGTGTCGCTATGGTTCTTACCGCATTAACCAGGACACCTTCAGGACCATTGGCTGTGATTTCTCTAGCCAATACTTTGGTGTAGGCAATAACAGCAACCTCAGATATCCCATACGCTGCAACAGAAGCAGACATTTGCAATATGAGTCAAATGTCAAATCATCAGGTCTGCAACTGAACGCATTTATAGGTATATCATGATCTTACTACATAACAAAATGGTGTGACAGCAGCTCTAGAGCTTGCATAGAAAGAGCTAATATGGAAGACAGTAAACTTTGAAAGTTTTGAGGAGCACAACATCGAAATGACATTAACGTAGACACGTGTAATACTATGGTGGGAGCATGCAGTACAACTTGCTGTTGTGCACATCCCACTTTTATACAATCCATTTAATACATGTAGTACGTACAATTTCATCAGGTGCAAACACAATATTGGGAAATCAGAAATCTCTAATCTCTGATCAGAGTACTTTCTGGAAGATGAAAAGAGGTTGCTGCAAATTTGACCTTTGCTTCAAAGAAATATAATGACTACTGCATACTCTGAAAATGAAGCTCCCACACATAACCTCCATATTTGTTGACTGAACAAGGCAGAAAGGAGGATGAAGAAAATCTAGATTCACCTGTGTTGGACCAACCACGTTCTTTGTGTTTACCTTCTTTGACATCACTAGTAAAGCACAAACAAACAACAACAATGAAAGAACAATGTAAAATATCTCACAGGGCTAGCCAGCAAATTGATGAAGAGACAGTCAAACTTGTATTAGCGACTACCTCTATAGAGCAGCCATCTGTGTATAAAGGCCACTCTTCATAACCCCAAAATGACATTTTCTATAGAAATCAATCTGGACAGAACATGACCCCTATGACTTTCTGAATGATCTATCCTACAGCCTCAACCTCTTCAGAATGTCCGGTCTATGTGTCTGCGCCATGGGGGACTTGAACTTCAACATGTTACAACCTACTTCAATGGGCCTTCCTTTAGCAAAATTTATCAACGACCACGACTTGACAAACCTTGTTGACCAAATCACACAATCATCATCAGGCAGCCTCCTTGATATCATTTTAACCAGCGACTCTACCACGCACAAAACAACCGTCGTGATCGACAGAGCAGAAAGCGACCATTCAATGGTGCGCACGGTGGTGAATGCCAAGGCCCCCCACGTCCACAGCCACTGAAAATCCGTTATCGCTCGAAAAAACACCTCGATAACAAGGCACTAATTTGTGACTTATCCAATCTGCCGTGGCGTCAACTAGCAGTAGAACCGGATCCGTCGGTGCATGCAAATGCAGTCCAAGAAGCTATCATCACAACGTCAGATAAGCACTGCCCTTCCCGCTTGAGATTTATAAAGCCTGACCAACCTGTATGGTTATCTCCAAGGCTCGTAAAAACAATAGTCACACGAAACCGACTGTTTAATAAGTACATCTCCAACAAAACTCCCTACAACAGAGCAAGATACATCGAGAGCAAAAAGATTGTATCCAGAATGCGGCGCAAAGAGATCTGTGCATCCATGGAGCGTTTCATGCGTAATTGCAAAACACAAGATTTCTGGAAACATGTGAAGAAATGGCTACCAAAATCATCCAAAGAACAACAGAAAGCATCAGCATAGAAAGCGATGGTCACATCATAAGCGAGCCCACGGCGGTCGCCAACCTGCTCAACGATGCGTCTATTCCGTACATGCTACCTCTAGATCAACAAGCAGACTACAACGACCACGCAAGCGCGAAGAGGATAAAAAAAATGACAACTTGGAACGTCGTGCCACAATTCAAATTCAGGCCCGTCACATCGTCAGAAGTATTAAAAGTACTGCGTAGACTGCCTTCTAGAAAATCGCCCGGGGAAGATGGAATCCCTAACTATGTCCTGACCACTGGCCATCGCATTCTGGCAGAGCCGCTTTGTGAAATGTTCAATCGGTGCATCACCAATTCTGCGTTTCCAACCTGTTGGAAGGACGGCGCGGTCATTCCAGTGTACAAGAATTCCAGTGTACAAGACATGTGATCCATATCAAGAGACAAACTATTGCCCCATAACACTTCTGGCAACTCTGTCGAAAGTGCTTGAGTGGCTGCTGGGTCAACAAATGACTGCCCAAATGATCCAGAACAGGCTGTGGTCGCCATCACTTTCAGGGTACCTTAATTAAGGGCCACTCTTGTTCGACCACACTTATCAAAGTCTTTGAAGACTGGGTAAGAGGCGTTGATAGCGGAAACACAGTAGCAGTAGTTGCCTTTGACCTCAGTAAAGCTTTTGATCGTGTGGACCACCAACTGCTGCTAGCCAAACTCGAAGCGTATGGCTTCTCCGATGAATCGATGAATCTCATTGCAAACTACTTGCTGAGAAGGCGTCAGCACGTGAGGGTTGGCAACGAGTGGTCTTCTTGGCGCAGCATCCCGTCCGGTGTCCCGCAAGGCAGTATACTAGGGCCTCTGCTTTTCAATATCTTCACCAACGACATCTACCAATTCGTCTCAAGCTCGCAGATACGTCAATATGCTGATGACACAACCATCTATCTCAGTGGAAAAGATGTTAACAAACTGCAGCGTAACATTAACAAAGACATTGAGGCCCTGTGGTTCGAGACATTGGCTATGTGGTTCGAGAACAACCGCCTGACGATCAATCCCTCGAAGACTAAAGGCATACTTATGGGACGGGGTAAGCCGGTGATGAGCCTTCGGGATGTACAAATACAAACTTGTGACACTTTAAAGCTGCTAGGTTTCACCTTCGACGCTAAGGTTACCCTTGAGAGGCATGTCGACGCCTGCTGTCGCAAAGCTGCTGGAACAGCTGCCGCGCTATCTCGAATGCGGTACGCTTTCCCGACAAAGGTCAGACAAGCTCTAATAAAGACCTTTGTCTTACCACTCTTTGACTTTACCAACGCCCTCCTCTGCGGTGTCAGCAAGCGATTGCAACATAGGATGGACCAATCCTTCTGCCGTGCAATGAGACAGGTCCTTGGGCTCAAGAGAGACCATCCCTCCTCTGACTGTTTCGCCCAGCTGGGACTTCCTTCGTTGCTGCATCTCAGGAACCTAACATCAGCTGCACTATTGGCATGGGACGTGAAAAGCGGCAACTGTCCAGAATACATCCAAGAACTCTTCAAGACTAGAGAAGGAAAAACGAGAGCCGCAAGTCGGGGGGAGTTTGCCACACTACAGCTAAAATCTAGATTCGGCAAGCTCCTACCCTGTCAGATTGCAGCAAGAACATTCAATGGGATTCTTAGAAATCACGCCACAATGGCTGCCTGCACAGACAGGGTCCACTTTAAAATGCAGCTGAAAGAGATTGATCTTGGAGAGTTGACTTTTTAATTGATGCAAGGAAGGACTGTGTTTTTCTTAACTGTATCCAGGAAGTAATAATTATTAGTATTAACATTTTAGTATCAAGCACCTATGACCATTTTATAGCAAAATCTCTTATTGTCTAGTACATTTATATATATATGTATATCTTTTATAATAGTTTTATGTCCTCGCCATTCTGTAAAACGTGCCATAATTGCAACTACATTACTGTATACAGTTCCCGTAGTAGAATGCGAGCTTGAAGAAATAAAAATGATGATGAATGATCAGTGGTTTCTAGCTATGCCAATTCTGACCATCTCTACTATGTTTCCAGTTACATACAATCTAAGCTCTTAGTTCCTGTGGATATCAACTTCATCAGAATTGAATGTACATTATATGACAGGGGCAAACAAGATCAATGGGAACACACATGGACATCCCTAAGCTATGTTTACTGTTACCTTACAAACTGATCTGCTAGTTGGCAGATATCTTCTTCTGTGCATGTAGGCGATGAAAATTTCTGCTGCAAGCTCTCACTGACTTGTGATAAGATACCAAGTGATGATGTGATGTTGATCAACCTGTCAAAAATATACAGAACTTTCTACATATGATCCGATATTTATTAACAAATACCTGCTTAATTTAGCACATTCCTGCCTTGCAAGACTACCTTTAAGTGGGTTCTTAAAGCACCCATGGAAACGGCAGGGTTTCAGAGGATTTTGGCAGAGAAAACTTCCCTGATCTGGGCAATACCACTCATTTCCAATCATATCTAGAGATGGATCTGTCTTCTATTTTTATTCATTTTGAAAATCTGCATGATAAGTGTGTAAGAAACCAAACTTCATTAACAGCCACCGAAGGTCTCCTGGGAACATGACTCAGAGGTCTTCGCAGCAAGAAAGGCTTTGAAACATGCAAGGTATGCGCTACGCCATTGTGATTCATCAACACCTATTGTCAACTCATTACAATTGCTTGTTCAACAAAGGACATCTGAACTCGCCGCCGCCCATACGGCTTTTATTGCCCATGAGTGTAACACCATCATAGAAGCTGTTAAAATGGCCAATGATAATGACAGACATAGAGCTGCTTGGGATCAAATTAAGTGTTTAAGAAATTCACCTCGTAAACCAGTCCATGTAGACGCTAGAAATGCTAAGGAGGCCAATCGTATGATCAGTGAATATTTCCACACTTTGTTTAACCCGACAGTAACATGTGTAGCACTTGATAGTCTTATTCCATCCCCTGACTTCATTGCTCCTGATTCGTCTGTCTGAATATGTCACATCTCCTATCAATGCTGATGAACTCTGTTCTCTTCTATTTGCAATGAAACCGCATGGTGCTCCTGGACCTGACGGTATCCCCATCTTGGCCCTTTGTCTCCCGATCATCCAGTGCGAGTTGCTAACCATCATGAACTCTGTGCTGGCGGGGGACGAAGCACCAAAAGAATGGCGACGGTCGGCAGTCATCACCATCAGCAAGAACTCGTCCTGCAACCTGGATCAGCAGAGAGGTATTTCCCTGAGCTGAACAGCAGGTAAGGCCAATAACAAGGTCTTGCATAGATGTTTAGCATCTGTAATTGGGCCGTATTTGAGATTTAATCAAAACGGAGGGAGATCAGGCCGATCCACCGTTAGTCAGATCCTTAGCGCAAGAATTCTGCTAGAAGGGTGTCGATCGCACCAAAAGAGCATAGTCGTGACATTTATAGACTTTAAGAAGGCCTTTGATTCTGTTTTTAAATCTAGGATTAAGGACCTCATGTCTTTGTTTAAAGTGCTCATAAACCCAAAAACTTTTATTCCAGATATCGGGGCAATGAACGTTGAAAGTTACAAATATCGTTGAAATTTTTAGTTTTGAGATCTCCTTCTATTTTTTATGATTTATTGAAAATCAGACCTCGCTGAATGCTAAAGGACTGGGTCAAGAACGCGAGGCGTCTTGTNACTTAATGGATTTTTCAGAATAAAGTCAACAACAACAACAACAACAACAACAACAACAACAACAACAACAACAACGCTTTCCGTGATTTGTTGCCTTGCTTGAATTTATAGGCGCCGTAATTCTTGTGATAGGAAAAGTTAATGAAGTGTTTTTTTCTTTTGTTTGCCTCATTGAGCGATACAAATCAAAGAAAATTAGTATTGTGTTGCTTAAATCTCTACACAATAGCTCTGCTTGATGTTGATACAGAGTTTGCTGTTCTATGGTCCGTTTTTTGCTATTGTTTGAGCTGTTCCTGCAAAATTAGAGGTCTGAGTATGAGACTCGGTTATTGTCATAACTCGGATAATATCACATTTTACGATTTTCCCGAGGATGTGATATTAACTGAGCTACACAGTATATGTATTTTACATCAAAAGATCACCATTCTCCTCACACTGGGTTGATTAACGCATCAACTGGCAAACATTTTCTTCGGGCTAGCTACTTTGTTACAAATAGTTATACCCTAAATTAGGTATGAGCTGAAAGGGAATTCCGTCGATGTCCTGATACGATATATCAACTACCAATAAAAAGTAACCATCAGCTGATACTGATACAAAGCCGTAACTTTCGAAATACACGTCAAACAATACATAACCCACAACACAACTCAAAACAACAACCCGAATATAGCTTGACACTGCATGGTTTGATAATCAACAAATTAAAATGCTACTTGAATGACTGAAGACGGGATTCATGATGAACATTTTGATTGCAATTTGCCAAAAGCCATCCAAATTGAAAGTACAAGTTAAGTCCAGGCATCTGGGAAAGACAAATGGATACCGCAGAAATGTTTTGTCAGAAAGCAAGCGATTTTTTGACAACATTTTGCCAGGCCAATAGTCGTCCTAAAAGGTTGATTGTTTTCTTCGCTTTTACTACAAATATTTCCAACAAACAGTGGCTATTCCATTTATTGTCGTCTCTTCTGCTTTCGTGTGATGGAGCAAGTACATGTTTGCTTCCGTCATTAATGCATTAATAGGTGGATATGTGTTGTATTGATTTTTTGACGTGAAACAATACAAGCTGAAAAAAGACGATTTCACAAATTGATTTGCACAGCAAGCAAAAACTGATGTATTTCCCTGTTGCAACTGCTCATGACGAAATTGATGCTGCTTCGTTGACCAATTTTGCTTCCTCTTTAATATTGATTGACCAGCGAGACAACAGCATAGGACAATTGCCAGATCATGAAAATGCTACACAACCGTAGCAGAATAAGAGGAAAATCTCAGATTGTTTCATTGCAAGTCCTCTATGTCAGAGCGAACAACTTGCCTTAGAAACTGGCCGGAGAGTCAAACTGAACTGTTCTCGTGAGGAAAGTTTGTTGTGGTTAAATTCTAACGTAAATGGCTTGGTAACACCAGTGAATGCTGTATATATGCATGTTTTTCAAAATATATTAATTATAATTTTATATCGGCTATTGAGTATCAACTGATAGGCTGTTACTTCATCGGGTCGATCAGTGATATAAAAATCGACGGTCACAGATATATAAAATGTTGTCGATATATTGGCCATTACATATACCAATACGATTATCGGCCTACCTTGAATGAGGTTTCAGAATCGGTCTCATTGCTTTACACATGGAGTATGTGCCACAGAAATTGGTTGCAAGTGTCAATTCGGCTTGTTCTGCAAATGGCACAGTTGATGCATTCTACAAAATAGAATCAGCTCATAATGCCATTATGGATAAGACCACAAGCATCACAACAGTGCAAACGTAACCACAATACAATAATTGTTTTCATCTAGTAAAGCTGTGTTTATGTCAGATAATTTATCGGCGTCAAAACCGTTATTCGCATCAACGTCACATCAATTGTTGTCTGACATAAACGCCTTTCTCGGGAAGTAGCAGTGTCGTGACGGGCTATGACATGGTTGAAGGCAACCCAGCACTGTCAAGTTTCAGCTGCAGTGGTGGAAGTAGCGAACTACTTTTCTTTGTAGCTTTTGACTACATTTTTCAAAAAGTAGTCAGAGCAGAAGCGAACTACATTTTAACTAAAGAAGTGTAGTTTTTAGCGAACTACTTTTTGATTTAGGATAATCATTTTAGCTACATTTCCCACATACATTTGCATCTGGATTTTGCAAAATTCCGAGACAGTAGCACAGTTTTTCCTTAAAACGTCTTGAAAGTTGAGGTGACACTGCCCAATAGAACTATATTATTGACTTAAAAGCAGTGCTGTATAGTAATTCGTTACAAGTATGCGTTATGCAGATGACATTGTGCTGCTCGCTAAAACCGCGGCCGACGCAGAAGAGATGCTGATCATCCTG
>OFHS01005129.1:0-12378 GCA_900245855.1 Calvadosia cruxmelitensis
GGAGGGCCGACGGAACGGAGGGCCGTAAGCACGTGCTTACTGTGCCTAGTGGATAAAACGGCCCTGGCTGCTTTAATGAAATTCAAGCCTTGAAATCTCAAGTTACTGTAATCAACTTTTGTCACGCATTCTATGATCTTTGCAGCATGCACAACTTTTTGGAAATAGCCCCAAGGCAACATTGGAATCATACCTTTTCGCAAATTCTTTTTTCCAATTGCATTTCCCCATTGAGTTTTACCTAAATGTGAAATGTAGAATTTGTTGGCGGTAGCAGTTTAATTCCAGATGAGTAAAATGCTGATTTAATCAGATAGTAAGCCAAGATAATTCATTTGAATCATATGGTCCTCTCTTGCTAGATATACGAGAAAGATGGAGAAATCAGACATTTCTTCAGTGAAGACGAAGAGGACTGTGATCACTGGATGAAATTTATCAAATATGCGAGATCAAAGGCTGAACAGAACCTTGTCTCGTCACAGCGTGATGATGGAACATATTTCAGAGCATACAAGGACATACCTTCTGGCACTGAGCTGCTTGCATGCGATGAGTCACGCTGCACAGGAAATGCAATTGTTGAGGATGCGGACAAGAAAGTTGCCTTTGGTGTGTTCTTTTGATGTGTTATGATCTTGCAATGTTATCATGTTCAAGTTGCTCTGTTTGAGAGTTTCTAATCGATTAGGCAGATTGATTAATTTTCAACCAGCTGATTAGGGTGTTAATGAGCACATTGGAAGGTTGGAGAAGTGCTCCTTTGCATAGTGATCTTAATTGATCTTGATTGATGTGTGCCTTTTTCTATTTTGAAGGGTTCTCATGTCGCTACTGCATCAATTCTTACCTCTTTGAAAGTCAGCTCCACCGCCATGAAAAGACTTGCAAACTTAGATTTGATATTGAAAATGAAGTGTCATTGCCACCTTCAGAGAACTCATGGATTGATTCGCCTTCATCACAGACAGATAATGTCATAATTATCGAAGTCCGCAAAGATCAAATGGCTGAGATTTCATCCGCGGACAGCCCTAATGTTTATTTTCGTGTTGTTGATGTGACAGATGGAGAGGAAGATCAGCAGACTGAAACTTCAAGATACAACGGAAGCAAATGCCAGAAATCCAATTTACCTGGCAGCATCGTTATCAAGCCTGTTTCTGTTAAGGTCGACAAAGACGGTGGCAGATGTGAGACAGACTTGCAAGCAGATTGCCTTAGTGGTGCGACTGAGGGGCCATTGACGTGTGAAGACTGCGGTGAAGTGTTCAAGAATTCCAATGAACTAGAGGAACACATAGTTACACACACGGACGAAAGGCCATACACCTGTCATGTCTGTGGCCTTGGGTACACAAAGTTGAGTCATTTGATAGACCACAGAGCCATCCATGCCAGTGAGAAAATGAATATTTGTGACAAGTGTGGCCGGGGATTCAAGGATAAAAGCAAATTCCTTAGGCACAAGCGCTGTCATGTTTCGTTAACTTGTCACCATTGTGCTAAAGCATTCTTGGATGTGACTGAGCTGAAAGTTCACTTGGAAAGTCACGGGGAATCAAAACCCTATACGTGCACCGAATGCAAAGAGGAATTCCTCCAAGAATCTCTTCTGGCAGATCACATGCAGACTCATGCCCCAGGAGAGGCAGGTGTTTGTAGGAATGGCGACGACCAGTCGTTGATTAAAAGCAGAGTGATTAAGCAGCAATCTACTAGTTGCAAGGAGGGCAAATCACGACACGAGTGTGATGAGTGTGGCAGGAGTTTTGGCCACATGAGATACTTACGCTGTCACCAAAAGAGCCACACTCGCGTCAAAGCATTCATGTGTCAAGACTGCCCCAAATCATTCAAGCTTGAACATTTGTTAACCATGCATCAACGAATGCATGACAAGATGCCTAATTGCAAAGATTGCAACAAGGATTTTCCTAACTTGAAGAGTCTCAAATCACACCGCCAAAGTCACCATCAGGGAAAGGGTTTCTCCTGTGTGGAATGCGGCAAAACATTCCCGTCACGCCCTAAGCTTACAGAGCATGAACGCATTCATACTGGAGAAAGACCTTTCTCGTGTACAAAATGCAAGAAAACCTTCACACAGCAAGCACATTTGAAACGACATGGCCTCTTGCGCAGTTGTATGGGAGGAGAGGTTCCAAACGAGGACGAAATACAAAAGAATATGCGCTCGCATGGCCTGCCCTATGTGTGCCTTGAGTGTGGAAGGAGATTCAAAGAATGGTCTGCCTTCCAGGACCACAAGCTAAGTCATCCAAAAAGGGATTCATTCAAATGCGATACATGTGGGAAAGTGTTTGGCTCCATGCTTGTTCTAAAATCTCACAAGTCCATACATCAGTCAGATATAAACAATAAACTATTTTGCTGTGATGTTTGTGGAAAGAGATTTTTACACCGAGGCAACCTGAGTAATCACATGCACACACACTCATCTGAAAGGCCATTTGCTTGTAAAAGATGTGACAAAACCTTTGTTCTTGAGAATCATTTGATTCGCCATCAAGCTTATCATGACAATCAGGATAAACTCATTTGCACAGAATGTGGTAAACGCTTCCGCACATCATCTAGTATGAAGACGCACAAACTGATTCATGCTAAAGCCACGGACAGCGAACATGACAACAAGGTTATCAAGGTGGAGAAGAGCAGTGAAGAAGATCTTGTAACAGAACCTAAATCAGGATTGAAATATAGATGTAAAGTCTGTGGAAAGGATTGTCCCCATACCTCTGCGCTGAAGCGGCACATGATGTCACACACTGGGGAGAAGCCATTTTTATGTGACTATTGTGGCAAGCGGTTTTCACAGCAGGCACACATGATTCGACACAGGCGGCTGCATTCAAAGGCAGATCTCATCCCATGCAAAGAATGTGGCAAAGGCTATTCCACAAAAGCCAGTCTGAAGAGACACCAAAACGCCCACAAAGAAGACACACCATTCCGTTGCAATATCTGTGAGAAAGAGTTCAGACGTGGAAGCCATTTAAAGTGCCACATGCTGATCCATTCCTCTGAAAAGGAATTCCCTTGCGAGCTGTGCGATAGGAAATTTGCTGTCAAGTCACATTTAGGCAACCACATGCGTTCTCACGACAACGAGAAGTTGAAATGCCCTATTTGCAGTAAGATGCTAACATCTCGGGGCTCTTATGAGAAGCACAGGAGAACTCATGCTGCAGAGCGGCCACATAAGTGTGATTACTGTGGCAAGCGCTTTATTCAGCGGGTTCATCTTACTGCCCACATTAGAATTCACACAGGGGAAAAGCCGTACTCATGTGAATATTGCCTGAGAAAGTTTACCCAGCAGTCCCATTTGAATGCCCATGTTGGCATTCATTCAGGAAGCAAGCCATATCTGTGTACAGATTGTGAGCAGCAATTCAGCAGCAGCACTCTGCTTGTGAAGCATCGATTGAGCCATGTTAAGGATGAAGAGGAAAAGTTATTTGCCTGCAAAAAATGCGGCAATGAATTCCAACAGAGGCATGACTTAATGGAGCATCTGCATTTGCATTTGGTTGAAAGTCAGACAAGCCAAACGAGCTCATCACAACCTGAAGTGAAAGATGCATCCACAGACAGACCGTTCAAGTGCATTGACTGTGATAAGTCATACAAACGTGCAGCTCACTTGCAAGAACATCAGAAGATCCATAAGAAGAATAATCCGTTTTTATGCCAAGATTGTGGTTATGCTTTTGGACGCGAGGCAAACTTGATCAAGCACAAGAAACGAGGGATAGATTGCAAGCAATTGTTGTGCGTTTACTGCGGAGAACGATGCCGTACGTTAAAGCTTGCCGAAGAGCACAGAGAGGAATGTGCCAAAGGTGGGTGTAATGGAACACAGTAATGACTGACAATAAGGAGCATTGTGTAGTAATGCTGTGAGCACATGTCCTCTGTCCTGCACTGTCCTCTTGCTAGTGTCTGTTTTACGCTGACTCAGCCAATGAGGGCTATATATAGTGCAGTTAATTATTGATAATTACAACATCATATCTCTAAGAAGGAGCCTATATTCTCTTACGTCAGTTTCTGGAGATCATTTTAATGGCTGCAATGTATCAAAATGCTGGCAACATTACCTAGACTCACTCAAACTACATTCATTTCAGACCCTATCTTTGACCTTGGATGTTGCTATCATCATGTTTAAAAAAGACAGCTTACCAAATAGCCTGAGATAAATTGTCATATCGGCACATGTATCCAGCATAATCTTCTGTGTCGAAATGCCACATTAATTACTTCCAAAATAGGACCTTCTTGATGACATGATTACGTTTTGCTATTGACTTGAAGGTCATGTCAAGATGGAGGTGTGCAATGAGACAAATGGTGATGACGACGGTAACGAGGTGGATGAGACAGAGAACAACTCCTCCATACCTCAAACAAGGAATAGAACCAAAGAAACGTCATCAAGTTGAAAAATATTGCCTCAAATCATGGTAAGTAGACAGTAGTGTGCTCTGCTGTTGAATGAATGGTTATAAAAATCCAACACATCTTGCAGCAGATGATGATATATATTTCACCCATTCCGGGGTAGATTCAAATAACGTGATTTAGTACATGTGTAATTAACAGTTGTATATACGATAAACTTGGTATGGTATTCAGTAGTTTACAAAGCTGCAGTTGGTTTCTCAGTTTGCTTTACAAAAGACATGTACGACGAAATACTTGCACAGTTAATAATATGGTACAGGTCACTTGCTGAGTGACTGCATTCACGGCAAACACAAGTCTCATTTGGAACATGGAACGAGTTATCGGTGCAGATCAGGTGATGAAAGCCATGGATTGACAGACGAATAAGATAATGGCGATTGAACTGATTTGAGTCACGCCACCCAAGAGACTGCAATGCAGGGGCATACTGGTGTGCACTTGAAGTGAAGTTTGCAAATTTAACTTCCAGCAGATAGATAGAAGTAACAGACAGAATAGAGATGGCCAATTGAAATCGTTTGGTGTTTCTGGTTTTCGCATTATTTCATCAAGATGATGGACTTGACCACATTGTTTACTTTGAAATAAATTTGAATGCAAAACGTGATTGCTACTTAAGAGTCACACAGGGTAGCTTTTTAAAGGGTTTGAAGCTTATTGCATTGTTTATTGCTGCGTGGGTGCAAAGGAAATCAACACAGCCAACGTTTGATGCTTATGCAGTCCAATTTCATTGCAATGCTCTTTATGGTGATTAGCTGGCTAGAAATGGGATTTCTCCGTCAACAGTTATATTAATGGTTATTTTATTGCAGCTTGGAGCAAGGTTTCAAGACAATGGCGAGGACAAATGAACTCCTGACTAAAGCAGCTGTCTTCTTGTTTCTGCTCGGAATATTCATTGCTTTTAATAAATTTTAATTATTGTAAATCACACTCTTGTACAGTGCACATTTCATGTATTAAGTAACATAGCATTGCAATTTATTTAGAATAGAACTGATTTTACTTTACATTACTAACGTGGTCCATGGATTGACAGCCAATGTAAATTAGAGTTTTATAAATTACAAATTTTTATCCAGTAGCTTACGTTACGGAGAACAGCAACTCAAAACAATTGAACTGCCACAAAGTCAAGTGGAAATCATTCTGAAGAAATATTTAATCAATCATTTCACATTCCGTTGCATAGCAACAGTTTATCCATCACACAACTACTGTAGCTGTTTCATACTCTTTGGTGTAAAAGCTAGCAATCTTTTTGTCCACAACTTATCTAAAACAAATGATGGCATTAAGGCAAGCCAGGAGAATATAAAAAGATGATCAAATCCTGGGGTGTATCTCCGTTTTGCTGACTTTGACAACACCGCATGCTCCATGGCATTGATCACTGGACTGATGTCTGTCTGGCAGCTGGGTTCTGTCCACTCTAAGACCCTCTTTGCATCTGAAATTCAGAACAAAGACATTCAAAAAGGCTCTTTAATTAATTGCCAGCGTCAACAGGAGTAGCCATATCTCTCAGATAAGTAAGAGAGCGGACAAAGTATACACACAAGAAAAGAGTACTCCAAAATATCACATCGGAAAACTCAGTAACTCGATCCATGGCTGCAGTCGATAGACAGCTTGACTAACACTATGCAATCGCGTGGAAGGGGAAGGACTTTTGACACTGAATGTCTGTTCTTTATTCCAAAGGAGTAACACAACTACTTTACCTTCATCTTTCTATCAGTTTTTCATCTCAATCATTTTGCTACATTTCTCAAATAGAATAATATTTGTTTTTTTTCGATATACACTCCTATAACTTTGATAAGGACGTCAATCCTGACGCTCACATGGAGCGATTCTGAATACAGTGCAGATATGGATTATGCACCTTGGTCCTTCCTGACTAGCATTGAACTACCTGTTGCCAGAAATCCTATATTACAATAATCATCACGTGTCGCTGGTTTTGTCCCATGCCTTGTTGCGCACAAAGGTCAAAGGCCCAATTAGACTTCATTGGCTGTATTATTTTTGTTGCAGTTTACAGTAACTAACATCCTTACATGGCCCAAATTCTTCGTATTCTTCCTTGACTGCATCGCTCAGTCTTGACCAGGCATCATTGAATATCTTCAAACCATACTGTGCTGTTGTTAATTGGGTTCTAAAAAATCCAGGCTCGATTCCATGAACAGTCATGCCCCATTTCTTTAACTCGACTCGTGTACTGTCTGTGAATGCTTCCATGGCATATTTTGACATGGCGTAAGCGGCCATCATGGGCAAAGCTGCCTTTCCCGCAGCGCTAATGATATTGATGACACGACCTTTGCTCTTTTTCAATAGTGGAAGGAACTTCTTTGTTACTCGCACGCAACCCCATGCGTTGACATCCATGACTCGTTGGAAATCTTCCATTCGTAAAAGCTCTGCGGTCAAGAAAGGAGCTACTGTTCCGGCGTTGTTCACTACAGCCCAAAGCACTGCGGATGAATATGGACATAACAAATCATTACGAATGCAATACTTTAAAGCCTGGTAACTCGTATGAAGCAGAGTCATCTGATGTGGAGTGGTCAAGGGAGACCGCATTACACCTTTTTCTAGATGGTAGACCTACTGTTTGTGCAAGACCAAATATATTCGGTGTTGGGGTATGTTAATATGTCGGACTATCGTAACCTCTTCGTTAACATGTTGATGCCGTTTGAACAAGCATAATAATTCGCAAAATAATTCCTTGATTTTATAAGGGCTGAAGAATGATGATCCTAGTCTCATCCCTCCTGGATGACCCTCCAAGGGGAAGAACCCTCGGCCTTGTAAACTAAGCGCTGAAGAACAATAGAAGGGAATCCTCGTCTTTGTAAACAGGGCATGTTAAGGCCACCCCCTTGCTGAATCCAATTCCAAACTATGCTGCATCACGCACCTGCCTTCGGAGGGATCACACGAACCACCTCCTCGTATGCTTCATCTATCGATTCCTGCTTGGTCACATCCATAAGCAACGGTGTTACATTTCCAGAGCATTCTTCGGCGAGTTTCTTTCTCCCTGCGTCGGTTAAACACGTTGCGAAGACTTGGCATCCCAATTGATCGAGTCTTTTCGTTAGCGCATTCCCAAAGCCAGTATCGCAGCCAGTTATCAACACGAACTTTGTATCGAGATCAGTGACATAATTCGTTGGTAAGTAAAACTGATGAAGCCACATCAACAGTAAAGCAATAACTACGAGAGAGCCAATGGTTGAGATGAAACACCACAGAAAATGAAGCACAGCAGCAAGCGCCATTTTGCAAGAGTGCATCACATTCGTTGCAGACCCGCAGCAATAATATGACGTCACAAGCACAGGATGGCAACGCCCCCTTCGTGAACGATGCATGGATGGAGGGATTGCACAACAACGCATTACATGGTCCAAGTGTGTAGGACTTAGACTCTACGCCTACTGTTTGAACATGATCGCTTGTGCTCGACCTCCAATTTGCATTCAAATCAAACTGCACAGTTCAATGTCACTGTTGTATTCTTTGCAATGTTTCAATGTCTATAGCTTATTATTCCAGAATAAGTACAGAAGAATTTCCATACCAAGCGTCATCAAATACAAAATTATAATTATACCCCAATTGACAAACAATGCGGCCAGCAACAATGAAAAGTATCCAAACTGTTATGCTTCACAACTCTATAAGTACAATTTTCAATTAAATCCAAGAAGGGTTTAATCAGCTGGGAATCGTATCCGCTGACATTGTCTCTGTTGACTCCACATTGTGCTGCTTCCGGATGTGGGGGAGTGCTTTCTTTACAACAACCTATAAGAAAACGGCATGCTTGAATATTTAATCTCAATTCAATATGTGACAATTCATAAAGTGCCTTACAAAACCAAATGATCAAGAAATGACGCTAGAACAACATACAGTACACCAATGCTAGTGGATCTGCCCTACCACAAAGTGAACCCCTTGTTTTATTTCTGACTTTAACAATACTGTTGCGTGCTAGCTCAGGAAAGAGAGGAGTTATTTACATCAAGGGAAGAGCACGGTGATTGCTTCTTATCAAATACAACAAATGTGTGTTGACTTCTTTGGAGAAACATGTGAACATCAATCACACACCTCTGAGAAGCAGTCACTTTGATGAACAAAGTGGGACACCAATGACCATTATGAAGAAATTATTCACAGCGGGAAGCCTGTGGCTGGTTTGCCAGCAAAACGAAGGACCAACAGGGGTGACTGTTCCACACGTTATATATACTTTGGAAACTTTGCAACGCCAAAATAGGAGAGAGGCGATTGACAGGTGCAGGTATCGGGATGTTAGGATAGCCATGGAGGAAACTAGAGATGGAACGCAATTCGAATTTAAATTCGGTTTTCCCGAATTTCGGTACCAAAATTCGAAATCGAATTCAAAATCGAAAAAACAAAGCTGAAAATCGGCTTTGAAAATTATTATTTTTTAATACAGAACTTAGGATTCCTTTCTTCAACTATGGTCAAACCAATGCCAAAACAAAGGATTTCCTTTCTTCAACTATGGTCAAACCAATGCCAAAACAAAGTTCCGATAGTTTTCTGCAACCGTGTAGGCCTAGGCTACTTCGAAGTTGCAAGTGATAGGTTCTTTGATTGCCCCAAAAATTTGGAACCACGTTTTTGAAGTCATTTGTCGTTTGCGAATTGCTTTCGTGTATTTTTCGTCCTTTGAAGTCCAAGATTATTTATAAATCCACAACCTGCATCTGTGTTGCTCATAGACTTGTTGTCCCTTTGGAGAATTCTTCTCTTGAAGGAAATCAAAATTATTCGAATTTGAATTCGTTTTTCCGAATTTTAGATTTTGAAATTCGAAATCGAAATCAAAAATTTCTAATACTGGACTTCGTCCCATCTCTAGAGGAAACCCAATGCAATGCATCCTCTTTGGTAAGGAGAGGATCATTGCAGCCATGGACGTCGGACAATGTGGATGTCGGCAATGCATTTGTGTGGACCGCGTTTCAGGCAGATCAGTGGCTGTTGCTGCGTCACATGACTGGCGAGTCCAATCAGTATAACGAAGGGACTTCTCCAGGACCGTGAACAACGATGATGGATGGCAGTAAAGAGTGATAAAGAACAATCTGTAGAAGACCGATAGCAAAGATGACATCCATTGCGCCATTATGGTGTTTATGTGTTAGCATGATGTTTATTGTGTTATTTTACGATGTTTGCATCCCTTGACTCCTATAAAGAAAAATCCATTTTTTGCAGCCTCAATCACACCAAATTGACAGTACTTGTACAGGTCCTGCCCAACATTTGCCACCGACATCAGGAAAATCATGCAAATATAGAGAATGATGAAACCTGCAAGTGTCTGTAAGCTGTCACGGAGAAGGACAGCAGCAAGTGCAGATATGAGAACTGAGCAGAACGTGACTACACGTGTATATAATTTAGGGCAATGTGCATCTCGACATTGATGATACCTCTTGATCTTCAATGATGTGAGGTGAATGCTCTAATGCGGCTGTAGCATTTTCTTCGTTGCCAAACACAACAAATCCATATTTCATAGATCGACCAGTCTTGTGGTCCTAACAAATAAAAAACATAATTGAGAAAGTCAAACATCCATTCGATGTCAGAGGCAGATTCAGAAAACCTAGACAGGGGTGAACAGGAGACAATTCCCAAGGAGCGTTGTCCATTCAGCTAGGGTCTGGGGAGGCACTACAAGCATTCTAAACCTTGAAATTCAGTTTAACAGAATATCAAGACAACATTTTTGATAGACTTTATCTCCAACATACTGTGCTATAACTTTCTAGCATAACCACTAACCAGCATGACTTTGCTTTAGTTGTTGAATACTTACTCTTGTTTTTGGTCCTTTGCAAGACATTTTTGTTTCCACTTATCTTCAATTTGCTTCAATTATTGTCTCTCAACCATTACCTGTCTCTGCACGGGTCACTTGGACCAGACTGCAGCGTTTGTCATAAGCACACCCAATGTCAGGAACATCTTAAAATCGGTGCGCCCAAACGTCTTTGGAGGTGTAAATTTTGCACGTCGAAATAACGTTGGTTAACGATTAGCCATTTGTACTTATAGGATCTCGAGTTCTTTGATTTCAGAATAATACTTCAATATTTTGCAAATAAATCTGGTAATTTGCACGTCCACCATGCAAAATAGCGTCTTGCATGGTCAAGACGAGGCAGCTTTAGTATGCGCAAGCATGACACAAAATGCAGTCAGGTTAATGGATGAGGGCCTAGACTATATTAGACAGATGTTGTAGCATGTTGTAAGGTGATTATTGATTTGGATCATTCCATGCAGGCAAATAATCGTTGCAGCAACAAATATATGATCAAATAAAACTAAAATGTCATTATTTGAATGGTTTGAGTCATAGGCTACTCTCATTTCAATATTTGAATGATTTGAATCCAATCTCCACACTGGCCATCTGGCATCAGGCCATCAGCCAGGCAACAAATCAACATTAATCACTAAGAGTCTAAGACACTATATACCCTTCACGCAGGCATATTTCGATAACTTACAAATCTCACGAATGCATCCGTGACCTCTCCAAACTTTTTGAAATGAGACCGCAAGGCATCTATACAAGAAATTAAAAACACAAACACGTGGTAAAACAAAGCTCCAGGTGACCAGGTGAAGAAGTTGTGCAGCCAATAACGTCATAATTTAATACCAAAAATATTAAAAAAATGTAACTATGGCAAACTATTACTTTGACATGTAATCCATCGAAGGTGGGTGACAAATATTCTACACGCGCTGTCCATTGTTGCTATTATTATTTTCGAAGATAACTCAACAGAATCCCAAAGAACATGAATCAATTTTTCTGCTGAAGTTGAACTTAGCTGGAGATCTGGTAGCTAATCTAAAATGGCGGTGATTTGAAGTGAACTCAGTCGAAGAAACATGATTCATGAACCTTTCGCATTCTTGTTTCTTTTCCTTTCCAGAATGTAGATAACCTGTCAAGTTATGTTGACAACTGAAGATGTGTAAGTACAACATTAATATTTAAATATAGGTTTAAATTTCTGCTAAAGTGATTCATTTATCGCTTTGTTTGGGACGAATATTTTCCTTCGTTCGTGTCCCGGTGTCCGCAGCCCATTTCTTGCTGATCAGTGATCCCATCAAGCTATCAGGCCATCACTTGACATAATTGTATTGAAATTGTTCCATTATCATTATCTAGCGGGACCTTGGAAAAAGTTTTTCATGGACGCTGGGATTCCTATCGGACCAGCATCGGAGTGAGTAGCCTAGGCCTGTTTTGTTTCTTTGGCTATAGACCAGACTGCAGAGCGTGGCAAGTGTGCACCCGAGATCTGTCGAGTTTTAGAATTTTGCGCATTTGAGATTTGGCTGTACAACAAAATTAATGTGTACTGCTCTTCATTTTTGATGTGCACACAGAAATTCTTACTAACAAACAGCTGCCAAATTGCATTTTCGCTGAACTTTACTCCTTATTTTGTTCATTGGTGCACCTAAAGTGTGCACTTCAGTATCTTTTCCAGCATTTTGTGCACTTGCACCTGAAAATTTTAGCCTCTGTGCACCCGAGATCTCGGCGAGATGTGCCATACTCTGCAGTCTGGGCTATAGACTTATTGAAACAGAATGGAATGATCCCAAATGCGAGACTAAAATATGTTAGCGTTCGAAACTAAGGAGAACGGGCTGTATCCAGAGCTTCCAACCCTTCAAGGGTAAAAAGAGGGAGCAGGAATCGAAAACAAAGAACTGAATGACCACACCCTTTTTGTACAATAGATATGAGTTTTGTTTCGTAAGGCTTGATTTCTATGGAAT
>OFHS01005130.1:0-11509 GCA_900245855.1 Calvadosia cruxmelitensis
AGTGCAAGGCTGAATGGTCATGAAAATGGAAGTGGCTAGACGCGACTCAGTCGCAATGCCGAAATGGAATGGAGATGGGCATTTTCCAAAGAACATTTGCGCGAGCACAGATTTGGACGCCAATCTGCCATGCGTAGTCCCACTGCATATCGGTATATAAGGAGTTGGCCTCTGCCAAAGGTGAAGATGTCAGAAAATTGCTTTGTTTGAAATGCAATCAGCCGTACTCATATCAATGATGGTCAATTTCAGGGATTGTTCTTGGCTGTCAAAATTGTCCATTTCAGCTCAAAACCACGTGCCTAAAAACATTGTATCCCATCATGCATTGGGACTGGGCTTGGTCCATTTGCGCGGGGAATTAATTCCCCGCGCGCTACATAAAATGCAGTGGGGGATTTATGGCCTAAAAGTGAAACAGTGAAACCTCGTTAATATCACTATGATTTTCCAGTCAAAAATTGTGATAATAAGCAGGTCGTGATATTAAGCGGGTTAAAATAGTTGATTTTGACAGATCTTGGTTTTCAAAGTGAAGTGATATTAATTTAAGCGGGTTGTGATATTAAACAAGGTGAATATTAACAGGGTTACACTGTAATCTGGCCTAGGCTTTACGACGAAGAGGAAACCAGTTTCTTAGATTTCTTGTTTTTGTTTATTATGGATGGTAGCTATTATCTTTTTGTTGTGTGATTCTTGACGTAGGTTCTCAAACGACGGAATGTTGATCTTTCTGTTGCACCGAGTGGCGATGTGTCATTTCATGTTGAACATGGAAACCAAGAGATTGTTGTAAGTGATATGATCAAAATGTTTTTCTTAATTATAATAATTTACAATTAGGGGCAGATGTAACGTAATTTTAAATTGAATGAGAAATGTCCCTTATAGAACTGATGTGTTACAGTTGCACAATTGAAGTCAAAATGTGCAAAAGTTTGATAATCAAGAGGACATACTACAGTGAAACCTGTCTGTAACGGTCACCTCTGGCACGTTAGAAAAATGACCTTTTAGACAGGTGGCCTTTCTGTCCAGGTTGATTTCTATAGAATGTATCATTTTGGGGTTATGAAGAGTCGCCTTTATACACAGGTTGCTGCTCTATAGAGATGGCCGCTAATACAGGTTTGACTGTATTCTATTGAATATTTGTAAACGATATTTAGTTAATCTGATAAAACTCCTACAGCTTCATCCTTTACAATTTGCTACATGCAATGTAATTTACAGTGAAACCTGTCTACAACGGTCACCTATGAGACATGAGAAAAATGACCATATTGTCATTTTGGGGTTATGAATAATAACCTTTATACACAGGTGGCTGCTCTATAGAGGTGGCCGCTAATACAGGTTTGACTATATACTTAACTGATTGGCTGTACATATTAATTGGTTCTTTTCACATGAATCAATTAGAGTATTAGTTATGACCTTTTGCACATGATTCTATTTCATTTCAGTCTGGCGCGATTGATCCTCATCTCGTCTCTGAGCTTTATTCAGATGACCTTGAAACCCAAAGAGCTGCAACACAGGCGTTTCGAAAAATGTTGTCCAAAGGTCAATTTTCTTCTCCATACCTTCATCACTCATTTCTTCTTCTATTTATATCTGTTGCATCTTTTTACATTTGAGATGGTTTGTGTTAACAGAGCCAGCACCTGCTATTGAAGCTGTGATTAGGGCGAGAGTTATTCCTCGATTTGTTGAGTTCCTTCGGCGCATTGATGACAGTATCTTGCAGGTGATCATCTGATAATGATAAATTTGGTGATAGTGATGTAATGATCTTTGATTGATTATTTGTTTGTTTGCTCGTTTGTTTGTCTGTATTCCTGTTTGTTTTTGTTTTTTGTTTGTTGTTCTTTGTTTATTTGTTTGTTTGTGTGCTTGTTTGTTTGCGTTCTTGTTCATTTGTGTGCTTGTTTGTTTGTTAGTTTGTTAGTTTTTTTCCTTTATTGCCCTGCACGCCCCTCATATGCAAAAGATTTCCGCAGCAAAGTGTTTGCGTGAATTGTGTTATGTATCTGATTGCATGAAAATCCATTATACCTGGCTGTAGTAAACTAAATGCCTTTATTATGACATTGGTTTCAAAATATTGAATTGTAGTCCTATCATTTTTGTATTTAGCATAAGACGAGATGTGTAATTGAAACTAAATAAAATTAAGGCCCCATTGTAATATAGATATCTAGATCCCGGTTATCGCATCAGGTAATGTCAAGTCTTTGCTGAATATCACACTCTCAAAAGAAAGTTAGTGCTTTCCTGTGTGGACTCTGTTCATTGTTTAATGCAAACACAGTTAGCGTCACAAAGCATTGAATGTAGTGCTTAATATCTGCCCAAAGATGCTGACGTTAACCGAGTTGTAATTGTATTGTAGCTGTGTGTCATTGACGTAGTGTAAAGCACGGTTACCACCATTAACAGTTAGTACAGCCAAAGTGCATTGAAGTTGCTTACTTAAGTGGAATATTTTTCTGATCTTCTTTTAGTTTGAGGCGGCTTGGGTTTTGACCAATATCGCATCAGGGACTTCGGATCAAACTCAACACGTTGTTCAAGCCAACGCTGTTCCTATATTCATTGAACTGTTACAATCGCCCCATGAACATGTCATGGAACAGGTAACGTTCAATGCGATCGTAGCAGGCATATATGTTGTTAGGAGAGCTGTTGCTAGTGGCATTAAAGGGCTACCTACCAGTGGTCCCTGGATGGCTCAAGCATTATTACAACTTGAATTTATTGAGTGAGCGCCTGTGTCAATAGACCATTTTTCACGGGTCCTTAAGTTTTTTTGTTCGCTCAAGACGGGTTTGACAATGTAGTGTATGTATTGCTTATATCTGTCTTAGAGTGTCGGTGTGGTCTAGCGGCTAGTATGTGTGACTGCCAGTCAGACGTCCCAGGTCCAACTCCCCGCCCAACCAAAACATATAATTAGTTGTTATGTTTTATGTGGATTCAATTGCCGAGGCCCCCAAGGGAGACAAGCCGAGTGCTGCCCTACTGAGCTACCCTCGTTAAACAAAATGACATTTACGTTTGCATTGAACAGTTTTGAATAACGTGAATTATCAGATATTTATATCAGTTGTTTTGTTTACTTTTCTAGGCCATTTGGGCACTTGGAAACATCGCAGGCGACAATCCGGCCTGCCGTGATTACTTGCTGCAGTGTAATATTGTGCCAGTTCTTCTACAGTAAGTAACACATGTATTTACACGTTTACATAATGATTAATGCAATCCATGGAAATGTCTGTACGTAGCAAATTTATGTGTTCTTGTTGTGTCTTTCAGTACGTTGATCAACACAACGTCACTGCCATTCACCCGGAATGCCGTCTGGTGCGTTTCTAATTTATGCCGTGGAAAGAACCCGCCTCCAGATTTCTCAAAGGTTCGTATCCTGGTTTGGTTTTGAGACAGTACTATTCATCTCACTTCTTTGCAACGCAAGCATCAACAGACGTATTAACGAATTACGGTCGCCTACAGCATGCAAGGAGACAACAGTACACATAATGATAGTTAGCAAGTCATTGTACGTAAATGTATGTGTTGAAAAACCTTAGATTGTGTTCCAGTATTCTGTTTGAAATGGTAGATAACGGCAGCAGATGGACTTCCAATCAATGTATTTCACATTACTCGAGTTACTCTCCAATCAATAACTGAGGAGTCCTTCTCAGGAGCTCCCAATTTTTACTGTTTGCAAAGACAACATAGAACATTCTAGACTAATTGACACTTACATGCAAATGACATCATGTTCTGTTTATAAAACATCTAGAACCTTCCATCACACAATGTCTAAAAATAACTCAATCTAGAATGTTCTTGTTATGCAATATACTAAGAATAAATCAATTACGTCACTCGCCTTCTAGAACATTCTGCATTATTCTAGATTTGTGACAAATATCCTTGTTTTGATTTTAGGTGGCAGCCTTCCTACCGACGTTAGCTAAATTATTATTCCAATCTGATGCTGATTGTTTGGCCGACACCTGTTGGGCCGTTGCGTATTTATCAGATGGTCCTAACGAGAAAGTACAAGCTGTCATCGATGCTGGTATTTGTCGTCGGCTGGTGGAGTTGCTGGCGTAAGTTGCTATTAGTTTGTGTTCTCTGGCAATTGATTTTATTTGTGTTCATACTGTTGAACGTTGTTTGTATCCTAGTGCTGGCATAATGAAAATGACAAAATGTGAGGTATTAAATTAGGTGGGCCATTCTTTGATGGGAAAATACCGGGTTCGATTGTATGTTGTATTGGGGCATTTTATCAATCTTTGATCGCACGCTCATAGTCCATATCAATTTACATTGATTTTAAATAAAAATTGCTTGTCATGAAAAGACCTTTGTGATTGGGCAGTTCTATGTGCAGTGGTCGTTTTGTGTCTCATTGATGACCTGGTCGTGCGTTATCATTGACACTCTAATACTTTGTGAATGATACCCTCTTCTCATGTTTAAAACTGTTGTAAGAAGATGCGTCCTGTATTTGTAGTTTCATTGCTTCGTCACTTGTATTCTAGTACAGTGAAACCTTGTTAATATCACTATGATTTTCCAGTCAAAAATTGTGATAATATGCGGGTTGTGATATTAAGTGGGTTAAAATAGTTGATTTTGACAGAGCTTGGTTTTAAAAGTGAAGTGATATTAAGCGGGTTGTGTTATTAACGGAGGTGATATTAACGGGGTTACACTGTATCTAAACTCTTTCAGCTCCCATCTCATAAGAGCATCACTTTGTTATTTCCGAGAGCATCTCTAGTGTATGATGTTGACTGTTCTGTTTGCATCTGTTGTTTGAGAGCTGCTTTGTGTTATATTGAGGGTAAATGTCTTGTGAAATAAATTGTATCAGGGCTTCTTTCTTTCTTTGCTAGACATCCGGAGCCCAATGTTGTTACTGCTGCGTTGCGAGGTGTTGGTAATATCGTCACTGGTGACGATACCCAGACACAGGTATGCAATCACAGGTTTATAATCTGCCGAGTGCAGTCACGTTGAATTTTGATGTAAAAGTGAGTTGACCTCCGCCACGTGTGAAGAATCCAGAACATCACTTTACTTGAAGCGCAATCAGCCGTACTCTTATCATCAATGGTCAATTTCAAGAATTGTTCTTAGCTGTCAAAATTGTTGATTTAAGCCGCAAAACACTGGAATGACAACACTTGTATCCTTACTTACATTAATACTGGACTTTGTTGATTGACCAAGCTCAGCTTTAAATACAGGGTTTAGGGTGAATAGGGCACGTGGTTTATTGCCTAAACTTCAAACGGAGCCATTTCCAGCGACACCGCATATGTCAGAGGTCAAACTCTCCTGCATCCCTGACATGTATTTGGACTGTCATGAAGTGCCTGTGAGCTGTCTCGTTTATTGCTTCATTCACAGGTGATTCTGAATTGCAATGTTCTCCCCAACCTACTTCAGTTGCTTGGTAACAGTCGAGAAGGAATCCGTAAGGAGACGTGTTGGACAATATCAAATATTACTGCTGGCAGTAAACAACAGATTCAGGTGAGAACAAATCTGAGATCGATGCCACACGAGGCAACATTCTAAAGCAATGTTCGACTTGGAGATGTAACTTGCTTCTATGTAGATCCCACTGTAGCATAACAGTCATTTGTTTGAAAAGCACACTTATGATTTTGGATAAATAGCTTACCATCTGTGTTTGCAGTGTGTGATCGACGGCAATATCATTCCGTCTCTTGTCAATCTGCTTCACGTTGCTGAGTTCAAGACGCGTAAGGAGGCCGCATGGGCTATTACGAATGCCACTTCTGGTGGTTCTCGTGAGCAAATCAAGTAAGAACATATTACTTCTTCTTCCTCAGGTCATTACTCTGCTTCTCGTGTGTTGTTGTAGATTGTAGTTTGTAGAATGTTGGATGTTGATAGCCCAGTAGCAGCAGAGCTTTGGCTTTCATTCAAGACATCTTTGCACTGTGTGAACCATACAATGGGATCCATTTGGAGTACTTCTTCTGCACTACTTCTTATTTCGGTATCTATTTTTCAGAAACGTCTGTTTGATTTTACCTATGTATAAAATGACTGCGTTGAAGCTGAGCTGTTTCTGTAAGATATAGGAAATTATCGAAATGGAATAGGCACCTTGGCAAATCAGAGCTGAATCAGAGCTTGAATTTGATTTGCTGGCCTTGGCAAATCAGAGCTGGAATATATGTAAACGCATTGATTTCAGTCTCCCGTCAACTGTATCTGAGCTGGGTTTCACGTAAGCAATGTGCAGGATACAACACTATCCAAAGCGGTGTAGCAGCCCCTACTAACTGTTTCGTATAGGATGCCTATAAAACAGCATTACACAGGAGAAAGCTAACTTTCCCTGTAATCGTCAGTCGTCATCATTTTGCAGAGAGACATTATGACTGTACATACATATAATTTAGAGTACACCCAGGGAAATTTCACATTAACTAAGAGAAACATTTTAAGTATTACAAACATAATAATTAAGTAACCTTTGCTTTATGAATGCGTTTGATGCAGCCGAATTAAAGTCTTTTCCTTCCTAAGTTAGCGGTTTGCTCTAAAACCATATGTTTTGTCTTTTGTTTTAGCTTTCTGGCCGGTCAAGGCTGCATTCGCCCGCTTTGTGATCTTTTATCGGTCATGGATACGAAAATTATCACGGTGGCTCTCAACGGCTTAGAAAATATCCTCAAAACTGGACAGGAGGTTGTTCTTGATGGGGGAGGCTGGAATCCGTATGCAATGGAAATCGAGGAGTGTTTTGGTAAGACCGTCGTTAGCATTTCTTTGTCTCTGTGATCTATGCTTAATTGTTTGAAATCAGGAATGGGTAGAATCAACAAGAAAATAAACAAACTATTTGTTACAACAGAACACCTTTGCAGCAGTGCTCGATTTTTCACCTTTTAGAAGCTTCCAGTTGAAATAATTATGCGTTCTCGTGTGAGGGCATATTTGAATTTGTTAAAAATGTTTACAATGCTACTTCTCCATGGGACATTTGTTCTAGTTGATCCGCCATGTTTGTCCAATTAAAAGGCATATTTTAATGGATTTTGTTGTTTGTCTATTGTCTAAATAAAGGACTGGTCTTATTACGTGGCAGGTCAATGAAATGGAGTGCATCTTGAGGAATCAGTGGTTTTTCAGACACATGGTTTTGAATTGATATGAACGTTTTTCTAGGTGTTGTGTAGGGGCTAATATGTGTGGCTGTCAGTCAGACCATGGTCAGACTCACCGTGTTCAACCCTCAGCCTAACCGACACATCTATTTGTTATGTCTTCTGTGGTTTTAATTGTCGAGGGCCCCAAGGGAGACAAGTCATTAGCTTGTTGGGCTACGCTCGTTAAACAAAGTGATACTTACATTTACATTTTTCCCCAGCCAAGATCATTATGGAAAGTGTCAATCATAGAAATGTTAAGCTCCAGTTGTCTGCACTTGCAATGAACATAAAAATCAACCAAACCTCAAAATCCAATAAGACAGTGCTTGGCGTAGTGAGTCTAAGTCTACAAATAAGGGCATGCTGTTATTTAAAATGGTATTCCAGAATTTTATCAGTTCGTTTCTTTGCTTCTCTTAACCCCTGTCCTGCACATAAAACTAATTAAATAAAGCCTTGAAGTCGCTTCATCAATTGCCGATTGGTTGCTTGCTAAGGACTAACTATTTGATTGACTATGTGTTGCTACTTTTGACTTGTTTCGAGAACGTGTATACATGTCAATAGCAAGACAAGGGTTAAAATTATTATTCAACAAACTTGTATAATTATTTCTATACTTCAATTTATAAAACTGTAAATCTAGGGCGTCCCAAACAAACAAGCATTTGTGCTTATGGGATGATACCGACCATGTATTTCTTTTTCCTTCAAAACATATTTGTATTTAATTAACATTGTTTTGATGGTCAAATAAAAAATCTATTTATCTATCTATCGGTGGTTGCCATAATTTCTTTTGTGGTTTCTTACAGGCTTGGATAAAATTGAATGTTTGCAGCAGCATAAAAGCGAAGAGATCTACAAGAAAGCTTATACAATTATCGACAACTATTTCCCGAATAACGATGACGAAGAAGAAGCTAAAACACTCGCTCCTCAGAACAGTTTGGATGGAAACGGCTATGAATTCACGGACAATATGACAGTGCCTGACAAAGGATTCCAACTATGACGGATACGTCAGGCATTTCGCAAGCGACAAGTGGCTCAATCGATTTATGCTTGCCTGGAAATGACGACGAAAGTGAAACTGTAGAAGTTCCTCAACCTTGTTGACTCTGTTTGATTGAAAATTAGACAGTGCTGTCATTCCTCGCTTATATGAAGTTTGTATATTTAAATTTATTTTATCTTAGAAGTCAGAAGTACTGTTATGATAGGAGATGCATAATCCTTGATATGTTGCAATGATGAATTTTTGATGGTGAAACATTTGAGGGATCAGTTGAATACAGCGTTTTTTCTTGGCGAAATTCAGCCAACAGTTTTACTTCTATTTTTTTTCACTGACTGCATGGCATTAATGTTGTTTAATAGCGAGTCCAGTCTCTCTTGTATAATTACCTGTGTCAAGAGGTCACTGGCGTCATTTGGTCATCTGCATTGAGTGATCCCCTGTGGTATGTGACCATGTGTTTTGAGCAACCACCAGCGTTAAGTGACTACAGTGAAACCTGTCTATATTGGTCACCTTTGGGACCTGAGTAAAATGACCTTTATAGACAGGTGGCCTTTCTGTCCAGGTTGATTTCTATAGAAAGTGTCATTTTGGGATTATGAAGAGTGGCCTTTATACACAGGTGGCTGTTCTATAGAGGTGGCCGCTAATACAGGTTTGACTGTACTTGTGCGAAATGACCACATGTGTTAAATGACTGGTTGTGTTAATTTACGACGTGTTTTAAAACGACCACTAGCATTAAGTGACCATCTGTACAAAGTGATTACCTGTGTTAAGTGACCAGTTTTGTTTTTCTAACTGACACTTGGGTTTAACCGTGCATCTCCATGACAACTTGACAAGTGACAATGCAAGACTCCTATCAGCAGTTTGGATGCATGTAACCCTTTTAAAACCACATTAAAGCCAGTTTCAGTCCTAATTACAAAATAATGTAATCAATTTGCGACTTTTGGCATTCACGCATCACTTAATCATACACACAAGAATGATAACATACCTTAATTACTTAATTAATTATACAAACATAAAATGTGATCAACGAAACATCTCAACATTTATCAAAAGCAAAATCAAAAGGATAAAAGTTGTTAAAAGTTTACAATTTCAAGACACCTACAATCAAGGAGCATACAAGATTTGCTCAATAAAATCCGGATATCTTGATGTAAATAATCGTCAATTTAACATTCACGATAATCTTGCTATCGTTTCAAGCTATCAGTACTCGTAAAATCATCGGGTTGTAAAAGCGGTGAACTGACGAGAGATGGTTTTTCAACCTTGGCAGGTCTGGCAGCTTTGGCTGCCTGCCGTTTCAGCGTTCTATTTTCATTCTGCAAGGTGAAATGACAATATGTTATCGTAGGGCCTAATCTATTAATTAATCGATCAATTAGCCGAGCGTAGTCCCGATGTATCGTGGGATCAGCAGGTTAGAGGCATGGTCTTAAAGGAGATGGATACTTTTGACAGCCAAGAACAATAGAAATTCGTAGAAATTGACAATCAAAGAAATAACTATGGTTGGATAGTGGATACAAAGCCGACTCCAGCAGAGATGTCCGTAACCAATTATAAGTAACGAAGTTACATCAATCATAGTCTAAGTAACTTTGTATATCTATTTGCGTAACACTTCAATATTAGCCCTTGTCCTGCTTATAAAACTAATTAAATGAAGGCTTGAAGTCGCTTTATCGATTGCTGATTGGCTGATCGCTAGGGACTAGCTATGTGATTCGTTATATGTTGCTACTTTTGAACTGTTTTGAAAACGTGTATACACGTCAATAGCAGGACAAGGGTTAGTACACATATTTTGCTTCCTGATTCTACAACAACAAATTGGTCAACAGGCATGCTATGCTCTCTATACCTGAAGAAATTCTATCCGTTCAGTAGTTTGTTTCTGAAGACTGTTCAGTTTGGTGCGTAATTCTTTCTCTCGTTCCCATTGGTCACCTTCAATCTGTGAAATCTGAAAGAAATTTCCAACGTCATGTGCTTGCGTGTGACAAATAAAAATAAGTTTGTCAAAACAATATACAATCAAACCTGTACTGCCACCTCTAAAGAGCAGCCACCTGTGTATAAAGACCATTCTTCAAAACACAATAATGACACTTTCTATAGAAATCAACCTGGACAGAAAGACCATCTGTCTATAAAGGTCATTTTCTTAGGTCCCAAAGGTGACCATTATAGACATGTTTCATTGTAATAGATTAATGTAAAATTGCATGGAAATTAGACTTACCTTCTTATCTTTTTCCAAAATGAGTTTGTCTTTCTGTTGAAGAAGTTTCTTCATACTCTCTAGCTGTCATTACAACGAAATGAGATCAACAAAAGCTAGATTAATTGACCAGACAATAAGACATAAGCTACCCTTAACTACTGCATGGCGATGATGATGAATTTCTAAAGAAGAGATGGGATGGGGTCATCGTTTGAACAATATTCCAGAACATGCAATGATCTCTTAGAGAAATTAAACCTGTAAAGCGGTGTTCAAACGGGACGATTAGTTAGACCAATTAATTGGGGAAACCTCGCAACTCCGTGAATGCAGGATTTTCATGCAAGTTGTCATATGCTGGCAAGTTGGGTAAAGCCTGGTTTCCATTTGATTTGGGAGCGCCGCAACGCATTACATCGCCGGTGCGCTCCTGATTGCTCCCGAAAATTAGACATAATCAAAAATTGCACGCTCCTTCCGATTCATTCCCGATCTCCCGATGTGCGGTTTCCATTTCACCGCAAGGAGCATACGAAAACCGGCGGGTGCTCCTAATTCAAATGGAAACCAGGCTTAAGAATCGCATTAGATTTGGGAGTAATAGAGCAAGTTCCTAAATAAGTAAACAATTTCTGTCCAACTCAAGTAGTGTCGTCTGAGGAACTTGCACATGAAGCAGGGTCGCATTTGAGATCAACGGTTCCAGACGGGGTTTATACTTTGGAAAATGGCAACCAAGAAAGCAAGTCACAAGTGTCGTTATCAAAAGTTGCCAAGAAATCCTTGAGGAGGTCGTCAGAATGCACAACAAAACCTGTTCTGGAAATTGGATTGAAACCATACTCAACTGACTGGTGAGACTACTTGTCCCATGTGAACGCCTCCAAGTATTAGAAGCTTCATTGAGCGAAACATTTGGATTAAAGTTCAAAATACACCCATAAACTCTCAAGAACCTCTGGGGTGACCTTCCGTCATCTTTCAGTACATCTGACTGACTACGAGGTTCACGTGCATACGAGA
>OFHS01005131.1:0-12376 GCA_900245855.1 Calvadosia cruxmelitensis
ACTGTCCTTCCTCCTTCTTGTCCCCGCCCCTCTCCCGCTGCTGTCCTCCTCCACTTTCACATTGTTCTTTTGAAGTTTTGAATTGACGCATGACTGCGTGGTAGGTTCTACTGGACATCCGAACTAGTGTATCTCATTTTGAGTAAAAAGTTGTCCTTTCCAACTCAACTGAGAAGTTTTGTTCGAGTTACTTGTAAGAAATTCATCATCACCAAAATTAATTCCAAGAAGGGCGACCCGTTATACTTGTAACCATAGTTTAAACTCTATCACCATACTTATCCTTCCCTGTATAATACGTAATTTGGCATTGGTGCTTAGTTTGTGGGAGGACCGTTGGCTGCTATGCACTGCTGCTGCTACTGCGGATATTGCTGCTGCTAATGTTGCTGCTGCTGTTGCTGAGCCGTGCAATATTCTTAAATTTCATATTTGCCAGCACTTCTATGACCTACTGGGAGTAAATCAATTTATTTGCATGTTCCATCGGTTGCATGAATATGATTAGATTTTTTATATTTGAATTTCTTCTTGTTTTAGCTCGTGGAATTACGAGGCAGGCACGCGTCTCAATTACTTCGACAATGGCAATCCACGAGCCTCGCGAATCACTTCCATGGATATCCTCAACCCGCACGACATCTCTCTGCTCTTGACGGGATCTGGTAAGTAGTCATACCGACACCAGTCCTCTATCAGATCAATAATTATTTCAGTGCAATTTTCGACAAAATGGACCAGTACCACACATACAACACTCGGACTGCCATTAGTATGATCGTCAACATCCCCTCACACAAAACCTATCGTGGAAAGAGAAGATTCGGTTGTTTTGGACCAATCACTTTGAACAAGTTCCACCAAATGACGTGCCCATTAGACAAGTATAGATTTAATAACAAATTGAAATCAGAAATCAAATCAGATTAGAACAATATAAAAACATCTCGAACATTAGAATAGGTATCAGGAAACGGTCACTCAATGTCGTGCAGCTAATGCTAACAGTAATTTTTGAAATGTTACGTGTAGCCTGTACCACCATTTATATAATTATATTTAAGTTATACTACGATCAATCATTCAATCAATCAATCAGACCAATGATCGGTACTGTCGCCATGTTGCGTAATCAATCCACGAGAATAGCCATCAGTCTCTGTTTGGGCAGTGACCACAGTTGTTCGAGGTCTACACCAATGTGAGACTGCGTCTGCCTCGCAATGTGTTGTCAGTTAGCAGTTAAGTGGGATGTTTATTAGATGTTATGCTTACCGATCATTGCATCTGTACTATGCCAATTGATTATGTGGTCGATTTAAATCGTTACTTACCCGTGGGTGGGCTTTCTCGACAGCACAACTCGTGCATTTGACGCTTCCAAAGGGTCTGAATCGAGACTCGAGAGAAGCAAGAGCGAGTGATTGGACTATGAATTAAATACGTAGAGTAGCCTCTATTGGATGGTAGCCTCATATTGGTAATTACTGTGGCCTATTCGCCATCTGCGCAATAAGCTCACCCCAGAGCTGCTATTGTTGTCGTAAGAGCTGGAGTGATTGAATAGGAATGCATGAAACCTACGAGTCTCGTCTATGCTTGAGCGAGATAGACACGTGGGCAAAAGAACATAACAGTGATGTCTCACGTTTTGAACATGTTAGGGCTCTGCGTTTCATTCCTGAACTTACATCATTTTTTGCGTTGACTGATGTGCTACAGATGACGGGGCAGTTCGAATTTGGCGTAACTACGACGGCATTGGCAAACGAAAGCCCGAACTCATCACTGCTTGGCAGGCGCTGTCAGGAATGATCCCGTCAACACGCGGTAAGTCTACTCCCATTCTCTATACGTCGTACATCTGGAACGAATCTCTACGTCAAAATTTGCATCACTGATACATACACTACTGCTTTGTAAGGCATTTAAAATAGTTTTTGGTACACGATTTATCATCCTACCTTTGTATATAAACCTGTCTATAACGGTCACCTTTGGGACCGGAGGAAAATGATCTTTATAGACAGGTGGCCTTTCTGTCCAGGTTGATTTCTATAGAAAGTGTCATTTGGGGATTATGAAGAGTGGCTTTTCTACACAGGTGGTTGCTTTACGGAGGTGGCCGCTAATACAGGTTGAAATGAATGATTTGCATCGTTAAAAGGTTCTCACATTGTGTAATATATTGCATGCAATGTTGATCTTATGCAAATCGTTAAGCATCATATTGCATCTATGTGTAATTAATTTTTATCTACTAAAATGTACTACTCTGTAGAATATAGATCTGCTGTAATGGTGCAGGCTATGACGTGCCAACATTTTGGAGGGTTTGCAATGAGAATACTGCAATCAAACCTGTATTAGCGGCCACCTCTATAGAGCAGTCACCTATGTATAAAGGCCATTCTTCGTAACCCCAAAATGATACTTTCTATAGAACCTGGACAGAAAGGCCACCTGTCTATAAAGGTCATTTTTCTCGTGACCATTATAGACAGGTTTCACTGTACCAATGCGTAGGGCCGATCAGCTACTTCTAAATTGCATTGCATGCAGCAGATTCCATGGTGTGAAACTGCGATTAGTTCACTGGGAACGGTTGTCAGATTTCTACTCGTTCCTTCGACGTTTCTATAGAAACGAAGTCAAAGTACTGTGAAAGAAGTATTAAGTTAATTTCGAACAGCGCTCATTCCTCCTTCTCTTGTTTACTGCTAGGTACTGGATCAGGTCTCGTGACGGACTGGGAACAACAATCCGGGACGTTGTTAGCCTCGGGTGATGTTAGATTCATTCGAGTGTGGGACACGCACAGGGAAATGAGGCTGCAGGTCAGTGGGTGCGCCGCATGATCTTCTATTCTGTCCTATTTACTCGTTCTGATTATTAGCTGCATTTTCAATATCATAAACTGTATTTAAATGTATCCATGATAGAAATTATATAATTGCAATGTTATATTCTTGTAAATGAGGGTCTCCCAAACAAACAAGCAGTGTTGCTTAAGGGATGACCCTGATCATGTTAACCTAGACTGTTTTAATTTATCCTTACCTTGTATTCATCTTGCTTATTTCATGATCAAAATAAACTATATATCTATTTATACGTATGTTTAGCTGCGGTAGTCATGTTTTAAGTTTATCTTTGCCTAAATGTTATGTAGCCAGGTCCGTAATCGTAAATTGTGGAGTAACAATATGTAAGAATGAGTGTGAAGATAAGAGGAACGAATTGTTTGCAAGACAACACCGTTTCATTATCATCAATCAGCGTTAGTCTTATTCCTGTTTGTTGAGATCTAACGGCATGTACTGCCTTGACTTCCAAATTAGGATATTCCGACGGGTGCCGACAGTTGTGTAACAAGCATCGCCTGTGATTCGGTTGGTCGGTCGTTGCTCGTTGCCGGTCTCGGCGATGGCTCGGTACGAATCTACGATCGGCGACTACCGCCACATGATTGGTAAGTGCTATTAGCTAGCGTTATGCCTTGTGCCCTGTGCACGATTCGCTTACAGAATTTTCTTTGAAATTCTTGTTTCCAAGCATCAAACACTCTCAGCCCTCGCTAATCTTTTTAGCTATGACTCTATTTACAAGAGGAAGGTCGGACGTAGCACGTAGGATGGTCCTGATCGGTGGGATGATGCAGCTGTGTTGTTTACAACCAAGGCGACACATCGTAGACAAGAGGGGGTAGATTTTGTATTTCGTGGATTCACAGCTGGTCGCTTGATCTGATGGCTGTGTTTCAGTTTATTGGATCGATGGACATCGAGACCCGTCTCGTCATGTGAAAACTCCAAGAAGCGTCGTTAGTCATAACAGTTTGCGGTCGATTAGGACCAAATGCCTGCCTATTAAAAGTTCATCAGTTCAACTGTGTCCTTGCGGGTGGCTAGATGATCTGCCATGTGCCCAAGCCTTATCAGATAACTAAATTAATAATGAAGATGATGAGGCGCCAGGTTGTTTGTCGCGGAGACTGTTTCTGGCAGCAACGGTTGCATTCACTTCAAACTGCTAGTATTATGGGGCATTGCCCCCTTGCAGCCTCACCCCTTTCTATAATGCTGGGTACGCCGCACTTGTCTCACACAATGCGGGAGTCAGTGAGAACAGAGTGCTGTGACTGGTGTCGGTGTGAGCGAGTGGCTAGAATGCGTAGCTGCCTGTCAGGTGTCGTGGGTTGAACTCCTGACCTAACCAACACGTGTATTCTTTGTGTGTTGTAATTATAGTTGTCGAGAGTCCTAGCGGAAGCATTGGCATCGTTAACCAGGCAGGCAGGCAGGCAGACAGACAGAGGACCAAATAATATATTGTACTCACTATCAGGGTAGACAGTTCATACAATTAATACATGGTTATATTATAATTTAAGCTATACATTCAAGAATAGTTCATACAGACAGATAGATAGACAGACAGACAAACGGACGGACAGACAGGCGGACGGACGGACGGACAGACATATTGATACGTTCAATCAAGAGGATTGTTGAGATGACATTGTTGTTGTTGTTGTTTACTGCAGCCGCGTGATGACGTTGCGTGAGCACATGGGTTGGGTCGTGCGAGTCATTCTACAGAAATCCAACGAAGGACACATCATTAGTGGCAGGTGAGAGATCCGTCCCATTGTCAAGCAAGATTTGAAAACTGTATGATTATGGTCGTAATTGGCCCAGTGCAGCCTTGATGCATTTTGGGATTTAAGCTAGTACAATCACGTGTTTCTTAGCTGAGCTGAAATCGACAATTTTGACAGCCAAGAACAAATTTGAAATCGATCATCATAGAAAAGAATGCGGTTGATTGCGCATCGAACAAAGCAATTTTGTGGTGGCGTCCCATGTGGCAGAGGTCAACTAGCATGAATACCAAAATGCATCAAGACTGCACTTGGTCAATCTGCTATGCGCAGTCCCAACGCATGTCGGTATATAAGTGAGTTGACCTCTGCCAAAGGTGAAGACGCCAGGAAAATGCTTTGTTTGCTGTGCAAACAGCCGTACTCTTGTCAATGATGGTCAATTTTAGGGATTGTTCTTGGCTGTCAAAATTGTCGATTTCAACTCAGAATCACGTGCCGGAAAACATTTGCATCCCGAAATGCATTAGAAATGCACTTCGTCTATTATTTGATGTTTAAGCTGTATCATGTAGGCTCGCGTAATAGTTGCCATACGACCAAGCGTTTGGTAACTTTTATGATACGATCTATCAACTATTTCGTCGACTAAATAAACAGGTATTTATTCGTGTTTCTGATTGAAGAGCCATTCTCCCAAGAGTCTTTAGCTTCCTCTGAGCTTTCTCTTCTAAACCATCGGTCGAATGATGTAAACCAATCAAAGACAACCTAGCTTTTTGTTTCAAATATATTGCAACTGAAGTGGATACTCTGTAAAATAAAATTCATTACATTACAAGATACGCCAGTCGCCAGCTACATATAATTATGACGTCACTAAGCTAACATGACGCGGAACAAGATTTTCTGGTAAATAGACACAATATAATTATAGGTTGAATATTATGCGTTGAAACATATTAGTCAAATTCAATAGATCAATATTACGTTATTGCTGTATTTCATTCGTCGCCATTCGCTATTGTATGTATTACATTTAAGAATTTTCCACGCTGATTTCCGATGCTTGGCCGATGAACCAGTAACGGCAAGATCCCGTGTTATCCTTTAGCCTTGTCAGTACAGTGGGCCACCTTTTCAACGAATGGTCTATTAGAAGGACCGTATGTATGGATGGTCTTTTGCAAAGGGTGTTGCGACGAATAATCGGACATTCAGCGGAAACGAGGCTGTAGCCTCGTTTCGATGCCGACGTGAACATTTTCTATGTTTTAATTATATTTAGTCTATTACGTAACCTTATATTGATTGTTGTTGTTCGATTATGTTAATTTGTTGCTATATATTTGTACGTTTTTCTGTTTGTAAGTTAGTTGTGTTTCATTGGTTGAGGACGGACCAACTCATCTTCGTGGTTTGTTAGGCCCGAAGAAATATTGATTTATTCAACGTTATACCTTTCGCGTGGTTTTCTTGAATTGCATTACATTATTGGTGTCTACGATCGAGACAAGGGAGAAAGAATTTAATACAGTCCTAAACATTTGAAATCGACGGAACAAAGGGTATCACGCAATATTCTGGGCACCTACATATAGTTGATGCAATGACTGCTACTACAAATACCAGCTCTAAACAATGGCGCTAGACATCATTATCATCATCATATGTCTTTATTGGGTAATTTTCCAACAGAAGACACATGTAAAAGGCATACAAAATGTGCACTAATACTACATGGATGGATTCAAGCTAATTACAGTAACTCACTGAACAACTTTAAATAAATGGCGTTTAAAACAAAACAAGGAGTTAGATTCTACTACTTTCAAGGGAAGCGTGTTTCACATGCGAACTGCAAGATAAAACAAGAAATTGCTCCTAGTGTCAGTTTTGGTATTTTTGAGTCGTATAGTTAGTTTAGTTTTTGGCTTCTGGTGTTCGTTGCATGTATTTCTAAATTTTGAGGAAATTTGAGCTGCAACTGTCCACGAACAATTTTATACAAAAAAACACAAATCCAATATTTTTCTGCGGCTCTCCAAAGTGTTCAGATTGTTCAAGGTGTTGTGACATCGTCATCATCAACATTCAATTTATTCAATTTCGTATTCAACTTCTGCTCGCATCACGCAACAAGTTGCCCATAGAAGGCACGTTTTACAGAATGACGAGAATAGTAACGAAGCTAAAATAATGAATAACTACTGTAAGTGGATAAACGGTCATGCCTGTCGATCCGTCAAAACACCAATACAAAACTAGCTAAAAGATATCTGAGAAAAAATTAATCAGAATTAGATGGAATAGACAGAATTTGATTTGCTGGAATGTAATTGCAAAGTCAAACCCGGACATTTTTAACTCTCGCACCAAGCTACGGCAGCTTTTAACTTGTGCATAAGCAAGCTTGATCTCCGTGACTCGTTTTTATAAATTATAGCAGTGGTAAGAGTCAGTTTTAGGTAATGATTTTATGTAATTTTTTCATTTGATTGACTATTTAGACACTCGAATTCTGTAAAACGTACCTTTAATTGTAGCTATTGCATACGAATTATTTACTTGCACAGTAGAAACGAGTTTTTGAAACAAATAAAATACAGACAGACATGTATGTATGTATGTATGTATGTATGTATGTATGTATGTATGTATGTATGTATGTATGTATGTGGGTATATATTTCTGAAAAACGGCATGACATGCGAATTACAGTCAGAAGATGGGAATAATTAATTACAATCAAATAGTAAATAGCAAGATAGATTTTCAGTAGATAACAGTTTTTTAAAGGTATAAATATTCGATGCTGATCGAGTTTTGAGGGAAATAGAATTATAAGCATGATTACTTCGCTGCTCTCCTGACTGCGTTAGATGTGACACCGAAGAGCAGGGGCATGATTTGGTAAACATTTATTTCATATGTTATAGTTGTGCAGTCCGATGGTGCAATCTGTCCTGTCATTGTGGTAGACATAACAGGGCGTGTGTTGATGTCTTCCTGGTCGCGATTTGTTTGACTCTTTTGTCTTGTAACCATGGAGATGTGTCTGTCTGTCTAGCGTTGGAGGTGACATCAAATTCTGGGACGCCCGAAAGTCAGATTCGTTGCGAACAATCACTAATACGGTTTCAAGCATGACGGCGATGGATGTGCAAGAGCAGAACAATTTGTTGGCGTGGTAGGAAGCTATCCTTTGATGTATTTGCTATTGATCGCACGATGCTTAAGCTTTATTTACGCGAGCGCTGGCTGTTTATATATCTGACAGAGCAAGAAAGACAGGAATTCTCCTTATCATGTATGATTTGAGAGCAACCAACATGCGCGCATCTTTATGACCTGCCTGTGACGCTCTACCACCTGCGCAAAAAACGCCAGAACGTCACACCGCAGCACGCACCGCAGCGTCTCGACGTCGCTGACTCGCGGTGTATTGTGCAGTCACTCTGGTCCTGCTCTGGGCTCCACCAAAAGACGCTTGCTCGTCATTCCAATTTTAATAACCGATAAGGGCTTGGCTTCGCGGGAATGGTTTTGTTCTTCTGTTTATTTTCCTTCACCCTTATCGCTTTTTCAACCGTATCTTATCTGCTTTGCAACGAGATTACGAAAGACAGCCTTTGGGTTCGTCTATCATCTGTTAAATTGAATAGCTGAGTTCATCTTTTGAGGCCACACATCTGGGATAGTCGTGGCCAGACTGTGGGAATCTGTGTCACGAACAATGTATTTCAACTAGACACATTGGTTTTCAAGTCATCTTTGCGGCAGATACCGAATTATTTCCATTCGCGACCGTTGTATTATTGCGTTTCTGTATATTTCTACATGAGTTAGTTTTTGAAAATGTGTTCCATGTCGTGCAGTGTTCAGTCATGTTCAATTATTCACATGCTTTGTTTTAATGTTGTAGCGGCTCTTACAATCAGTTGATCCGCGTATTCAATGTGAATGGAAGCAATTTAAGTAACATTCGCTACCACAATGGGTTTATGGGACAGCGGATCGGACCAATCAGCACGCTCGCATTTCATCCCTTTTGGGTAAGTGCAGAATGGAGTGTGACCCAGCCCTTGTTTCGTGAATTTACTCTAATTAAAAATTGTGCCTGTTTTAATTTCTTGTTTTGCCTGTTTCAGACTTATGTCGCAGCTGGTAGTTCGGACTCATTTCTGTCTGTTTACGCAACGGAGAAAACCCTCGCATCGAAATTGAACGAATTGGCGATTTGAATGCTGTGTTGAGCACGGCAAAATATTTGAAGCGATCAAGTCGCTTTCAAAATTGTACGTATTTTTGTAAATAGCCTGCGGTAATTACGCCTGTTATATCGATGCATTAATTAATTGAATCGAAAGTTGACCCCGTTGCATCTGGACACATCGTTTCAGTCGAGGATGCAATAAAAAGTTTTGATTTGTGCATATTCACTGTCGCCACATGCCTCACCGTTATAGATCGTTTGTATGTATAAAGAAATGAATTCGTTTGACGATGGCGTTTTATCAGAAGAAATGAATTAAGCTATGGAATTGTCGAAGTGTTGTTTTTCTGTTCGTGTCAGTGACGTGTGACCGGCTATCAGCTTTGTTTTGGTTTTAGCCATTCTTTGTGTACCAAAGGCGTGACAATTGTGAAGAGACACTCCCTTTATGCGGTAACATAGTCAAAAGTCACGTATCTGCCAACACTGCACGCGATGATCGATGCAGAAATGTTGTCCCTGCCGAGTATTTGATGTGAGAAGATACCAGTTCTCAAATAGTCTTCTTGTCCACTATTTGCACCAGTTTGTGATGGGCTGTAACTGCCAGCAAACCTACATAGACTGGTGGAAAGCTCTGGGAAACAATGCAGGTCCGTTTCTTTCTTTCTTACATTGCAGGAAGCGTCAGTCGTTATACTAACACGTTTCTATAAGCTGCTATTTAGTAGATAAACTACCAGTTGACTGCTGGAATACGTTGCATCAAAGACAAAACGAAGTCATTTCAGATCAAGTGAGATCTGTAGCAAGGTGGTGGGTAACTTGCACCGTGTTTATTGAAATCAACCCTTCCCAGACAAAGTAGACTGCGGCATGGACTATTGTTTTTGCTTCATGGATTGCCATGGTGATTTCGTAGTCATGTCATCAAATGTTTCTGATTGGTGGAGATCTCTCCCTCCGCTTGATATTAACCAATCACAAGCGAGTGTTGCGAAATCCTCGTGGGTAGTCCTTCGGATGCAGCCGGTGAATTTGTGCTTCACTCACCTGGCTGCTGGACGTAAACAAATGTTACTCGAACAGAACGCCTTCTGATTGACTTGCACGAACGAAATCCCTCCACAACATCTTCTTAGAGCAAACATTTACCGTAATGACAATATTACACCGTTTCTAGTCGAGGAGAGTTTTGAAAGAAAGTGCCTTCAGAAAGCTCTGTTCTGTGGATTTCGTCGCGCCCTGATAACCATCTTCCGTGATATGCAGCAGGGCAACCAGTTACACGTGAATGCAGAAGCTAATTTTGGAAAGTTGACTACGTCGATCCGTTGAAAAAGAGAAGCCCTTCATTGAGCTGCGAACTCCAGCTACGACGCTCTCAGTCGCCAACTACCCCGACAGGATTCTGCAGCAAAAGACCCTGCCCTTCCTCTTCGTAGGTGTTTGACAAATTGGATCGCCGAAATGGCGAATGTCACTTGGAAGTACGTTTGTCCGACGGATTACCTCTGCAACTCAGTAAAGGCTGGTACTTTAATTTTGCCATTGATGAACGAGAGCGATTGGGGTCGAGGGCTTCGTGCACTGATCTATCTGATTGGTATGTTATGGTTTTTTATGGGTGTTGCCATCGGAGCTGATTTGTTCATGTGTGCCATTGAGACCATCACCAGCAAAACAAGAATCATTCGAGTTGCAAGACAAGACGACGTTGGAAAAGGCTACGAAGAAATCGAAGTCAGAATATGGAACGACACTGTTGCTAATTTAACACTGATGGCACTCGGTTCTTCTGCTCCTGAAATCCTCCTCTCGATTTTCGAGATTGTTGGTAATAAGTTCGAAGCCGGTGCGCTCGGGCCAGGTACGATCGTTGGTTCAGCAGCCTTCAATCTGCTATGCATCATCGCTATCTGTGTGATTTCTATACCGAACGGCGAAGTCAGAACGATAAAATCGTACGGGGTATTCCTGATCACTGCCTTCTTTGCTGTCTTTGCGTACGTCTGGTTGTATCTTACCTTGGCTGTCATCACTCCAGATGTTGTTGATGTGTGGGAAGCTGTTGTCACTTTCATGTTCTTTCCCATTTTGGTGATCATATCGTACATTACGGATCAAAATTTCTGCGGACGGAAGGTATCCAGCCGGCGCAAAGAAGAAATTGAGCTAAGTAAGTGGCCATCAGTGTTTTGCTGTTCGTTCTTGTAATTATTTCCCAACATGATTGAAAGACGATCTAGTTTTGATTAATTTCAAAAGAATATTGAGAAACCAGTGTCTGAGCTAGCTCTTTAGTTTGGGTTGGCACCAGATTTATTTGAGTTCATTTAGCTCGCATGACTGTTTGCCGTATTCATTCGAAGATGATCGATTTTGTCCGCTGAGATTGATTTTGACTGCTCAGTGGCACTATTGAAGTTCCCCACCCGGTTTCGCCAATCCACTGCTGGTCGACTGTGTGGTTGTCTGTCGCCTTGACAACAATCCCAGTGATCTAACTAAAAATAGTCTGTTTGGTTTGGGATTAATAATTATCAGTTCCCGAACAAGTCTCTAAACAGAGTTAGTTTGACACCAAGATTGTTTTTAGTCGGCTTATTCAAGAAACGTGATTTGACTTTACAAGAATATATAGGCCTAGTCAAATACCGATTTGCCTTTCGAAAGCCATCGACTTCTCTGGCTCAAGTCTGGCCATTTAAATGAATGTTGCTTAGCAACGATGCCAAACAGAATGGTCTGGCAATCATTACAAAGCGCACACAGGAAGACCACTTGATGTTTGAATCAATTGTCTCGATACACCTTGTAATTGTCAAGTTAAGTCTGTCTTTGTGGGTCATCTCCTCAGAGGGTGTTTGGGTCGAACCCAAGTTGAGGAAATGTATTGTTTCCTGGTATTGTAAGTTGCAAGAGCTCCAACCCTGCTATAAAAAGTAAGGTTTGGAATTATGAGAGCAATTAAAACGTCGATTTGAAGCAGCTCTCTGTCCATGATATAATCCGCACTGAATCACATGATGAACTATTCTTCCAACTATTGCTGTCTGTAATATTATCTTTGTTGACAATCAAAGCCGATTTCAAACAAGAAGTGACAACAGACCGCATTGATACGTTCTTAGCCTATGGAGTTGAATCAAAACTTTCTGGAGTCTACATGAAATCAAAGACAGGTAGTTACTCAAACAAACTTAAAACGCCGCAGAAAAAGATAGATGGGACAAAATTTGTTTTGTCATTGGTCTATCATGTTTAGGAGTCAATTTAATGTACGCATGGCTCCTTCGCTCAAGGCCAATTACAAATACACTTCGTTCCTAATTGCAGTCAGCATTCTGTTATATATCATCACAGAATGTCAGTCGTTCCTGACTTCATCCTGAATTCCTTCCGTGTGCAGTTTGTGCACTAATTTTGACTACATCTGAGCAGCAAATGAAAAAGTTTAAAACTTCTGCAACCTGCTTATTTTGGGGACAAAATTGATTGATTGACTGACTGATTGATTGATTGATTGATTGATTGATTGATTGATTGATTGGTTG
>OFHS01005132.1:0-12374 GCA_900245855.1 Calvadosia cruxmelitensis
CTAAACACAGGTGGTCTCTAAAAACAGGTGGTCTCTAAACACAGGTGGTCCCTAAAAACAGGTAGTCTCTAAACACAGGTGGTCTCTAAACACAGGTGGTCTCAAAACAAAAGTGGCCTTTAGACCCAAGTGGACCTTAAGACGAGTGGTTGTTAAGAAAGGTTGAACCTTACTTCCAACTTAATTCGCCTTTGGAATCATGACGGTCTTCCAGAGTACAGTCATTACTTGACAACATCAAGGGTGAGGCTAGGGGGCTCGCGAGCTGTAGCACCAAATCGGGGAAACCTTGCCCCCATCTGGGAATCTGTAGCTACTCTGTCGAGGAAAATTAAGCTGGTAGTTGTCGCAATCTCTTCCACAATCCCTTTAAACCAGCTGTTGTGCTGGATAAATTCAGATGACGAGCTAATGACATATTATGAGGCTCAGAAATGCGAATTTGCTATACTGATTTCAATGTTTACGCATTGTATAGGAATTTACGCTGTTTGGTTAGCCCCTCATCTGAAGTTTTCTGGTGCCACCCCTGGACAACATTATTTACTCCAGGAACTATCTGAGTTTTACTGTTTTCCCAATAGTGAACTTGAAATATCACAGAGGTACTAAACCTTCTACACGCTGCGAACAACGCTTGCTGGTCGATGAGGCACGTTTATGACTCACCATGGATATTCCTGTAAGGGCTATGGCGAGTTGGAAAAGCATCCTGTAAGAAAACGAAACACGAAATAAAGACCTTACACCTAAGCCCTAAGAACCACCGATAATAAAATTTTCTCTTTGATATCAGAAGGAAATATCCATTGATGATCAAGAATTGAACACTGAACTCAACAACTCACCCGGCTTAAACTGGACAACTTTGATCAGCTTGACAGCCTTCGTTCGGATTCAACTATGCTTGTGATTGTTGCATAACCCCTTTCACTATATCATTGTGCACAATGCTTCGCACTGCCGAAGTAATGTTCCTTATGCCTAGCAGCAGGACTTCTGGCACGACGTCTTTGCCCTCCACCCCATTCGATATTGCAACATTGTAGATCAATTGGTTAACCTATACTGCACGCCTGAACCGTCAAACTCGCATACCTTCACCGTATAGTTCAAATTTGTGGTCGTGTTGTATATACTGGTATTGCACTAATGTTATAAAAGAAAATATATTAGCAACGTTTTTATATCCATACATTGTAATATCATACTTGTATCTGCACCATGAAAAACGTTATTGCAGCTTATTGATTTTACAGAATAAATGAGGGCTCAGCGCTAGTCGTAAATTGGTCATCCAGCGATAACTAAAAAGTAATCGTAAAGTTGGGAAGTAAGTAAAATACGAGATAAAGGCGAGCATGATTTGTTTATCATAATTTAGCACTTTTATAAAATATATAGTCAGTTCATTATCACACAGATATATCCCACCACTGATTTAGTAAAGTTAAAAGCAGTTTATTTTTGAAGTTATTATTAGAAGTAGTTAGGTGACGAGAGGCTGCCAATTTTGATAGTCGAATTATTCAAAGACTCTTTTATCCGGACATCAACAATAGAATTGGCGGCACTGCCAGTATGAGCTAAGAGTTACCCTGCTGCTAAACACAATACAGACTATTTACCTTTGTCAACAACATATTGATGCCGGTTTTGAAAAGAGGGCGTTTTGGGCTTGGTTCTTGGTTAGTATTATTTGGACATGTGAGGCAAAACAATGCTGAAAAGGACTGGTGACAATACTGTATGCTGTATACTCAGCTCGGAAAAGGACCGTTCTCCCCAGCCCCTCCAAGACATTCTGGATTGGAAGCCCACTGAGTTATATCGCCGTGTCCAAGCTAATCTATTTACGTACAATGACTTGCTAACTTCTGATTATTTCTGTATTTTATGTGTCCTTGTCTGATGTATCTAAAGCCGTAATTTATGGAAAAAGTCTGTTGATGCATGTGTTGCAAAGAATTGGTACGGGCTGTTCAGATGAACAGTACCGTCCCAAAACCAAACCGAACCAGCTCGGACAAATGAGAAGAAAGCGACGCCTCTTGTTCATACTCCGTGATGCCATCCATTGATTCTTGTACTGTATGTGTTTAGGAGACCTTAGATCATTTGAAATTTACCGAATGGAACCCTATAGCTGATTTTTGTAGCAAGGTTCATCATCATCATCATCATCATCATCATCATTTACTATGTCTTCTGACAGATTAGTAATCTGGCAAGCTAACAAAAGCTTTTCTCACAGAGCAGATACCAGTAATACAGTGTAACCCCGTTACTATCACCTCGGTTAGTATCACAACCCGCTTAATATCACTTCACTTTGAGAACAAAGCCATGTCAGAATCAACTATTTGTACCCGCTTATTCTCACGATTTTTTACCGGAAAATCAAAGTGATATTAACGACATTTCACTGTACATGTTCCAATAAACTTAGCGATTCCATGCAAGGAAAGTGTTTTAGCGATGCTGCAAATCACGTGGACAATGTCCACTGGACATGTTGAATAGCTCACTCGACTAGAGTGCCTCGGACTGAACACTTTGGAGAAAAATACTGGACTTTTGTGTTTTTTGTGTAAAACTGTTCATGGACAGTTGCAGCTCGAACTTCCTTCAAATTTCGAAATACATGCAACGAACACTAGAAGCCACGAAATGCAAATACAACTTGAAACTGCCAAAAACGCCAGTTAGTATTTCAAGTTTTAGTAAGTTACTTTAATTAGCCTTCTACATGTTTATTCTGTTGGAAAATTGCCCAATAAAGACATAACTTATGATGATTCGGGAGCTTGAGAACCAATACTCTACAGTAATACTTACGAAGAAGATTCTAAGAAGGATCATTAGGGCCATCAACATGACAACTGCGCGTGCGCACATGTGAACGTGAGTTTACCCATTTCGCTTAATCTTACTTAGATTAGTTAAACTAGGTTTCATAACTAATATCTGATACCGAAGGGCAAATCGGGAATACGAGCAGCGTGTATGCAGTTGTCGAGTGACAGCCAAGAAGGCAACACGGGCAATTTCATGACTTCTTGGAACTCAAATATAGCATTTCATATCAAAGAACAACAAGTTGGGGAACACTTGATGCTCTTTCATTCATTTGACGTTATTTACAAGATACACGTTTTTCGGAACTGTTCCAAGACCAAGCAAGTCACGTGACTGCGCCACGAAAGAGTGGGTCCCTGGCCCCGGGGTACGACTTGGTCGACGAGGGGATTTTTACCATGGTTGTTGTTGTTGGTATGGCCGCGACATAGACACAGATTGATTGGCGTGGTGGTGATCGTGACCACGGTCGTGGTAAGCGACGTTGTATTGCGAATTTTTCAGCCGATCCGAGGCGGCTGGTGATAATTGTTCGTATCGAATCCCTCCCTGATCCCCGCCGTGGTAACTCGGATGTACGTTCTGGCCGTAGCTCTCTTGGTAAGGCGGGTGACCAGACGGGTAAGCTGTCGCTGCGGTCTGATGTTGCTGATGATGATGTTGCGACTGCGGTACGGGACTGTTCATAAAGCCGCTCGATTGACCGTAGCTATTCAATGCCGGATAGGAATGCACTGGCTGAGTGGCGGGGTGGTCCATTGGCGGCATAAAGCTGCCGGCCGTGACAGAGTTGTGCGGCACTTGAGCAACCGACTGGACGGCAGGAAGCCCTTGCTGACCGTAGTTGTGGTATTGTGAATCGTGTTGCACACCTGCTGGAACAGCACTCGACTGCGAGATAGCGGGTCTCGCTTTGAGACCAGGGCTCAAGCCCACTGCTGTGGTCATGCCACTAGTCACAGCCTGGGACATCGGAGGTTGAGGAGGCGCCGGCTCAGTCTGTTGTGCAGTCGCTCCGTCGTGTGGTGGTAAGGGCGGCAAAGGAGGCAATGGCGCCATGATAACGGCAGGCAGCGCAGTCACTTGCGGAACTGTTGCGGCACCATTGCTGACGTCGGCGGGCTGCGGCAGTCTCTTCGCTTCATCTGTCTGTCGCATGTGACGCTCTTGCCGGCGCTTCTCTTTCGACCACATCTCATGACAATCCTGCCAATCTGGCAATCTGGAAAACAATAAACACAAATTACGAGACAGTCAAATAAAAGTAGCGACATGCGAACCTTGGCCGTGAGAAAAGACTGCATTGAAGCATCGCTGTAATAGGAAAGAGTCGAAAGTGATACAGTCAGTGCTGATTATGGGCAGACTTCCATGTGATACTGAGCAGCTTTACAAACCAGGAACGAGAGCGATGGGAACACTCACAACATGCGACACCAGCATTACGTCATCAGGGGAGGGTGGGGGGCTGTCTCACCTGGGCGGACGTATCTTTCTCACATCAACATCGACCAGAAATGGGTGCAGCAGCGTGTCACACGACGTGATACGACGCGACGGATCGAGTGTCAGCATCCTGTCCAGCAGATCCAAAGCATTGGAAGGAAGACTGGCAGAGAAGAGAAGGAGAAGGCGGTCAAGTTACAACACGCGAAAAGCACCCACTGCAAGAGCCAGCATCGCCATCACCCAAAATGCACATGTCGCAACGATGCCAATCGCCTGACTGCCATCTCAACACATTCATATAAATCATAACTGATACTGATCGATTGATGAAATATTTCATTGTTGACAAATAACCGATATATAATCAAACGATCAATCAAGGCATCGATCAATCATATCAAATCCAGGCAAACCTGTCTTGAGCAACCATAACGGGTATCAGTGAGAAGTGGTCTGTTAAAACAGGTGGTCATTCAACACAGGTGAACGTGGTCACTTAACACAGGTGGTCATTCAATACAGGTGAAAGTGGTCACTTAACACAGGTGAATTGTACTGTCGTGCCTTCAAGGTACGACTTGAAGGTGGTCACTGAATTAGATCATTCCCAACCGTAGTAATATCAAGCAGTGCATAAAGTGATTAACCCCTGTCCTGCTCATTAAACTATTAATTGAAGACTTGAAGTCGCTTCATCAATTGCTGATTGGTTGCTTGCTAAGGACTAACTGTCTGATTGGTTATGCGTTGCTACTTTTGACTTGTTTCGAAAACGTGTATACACGTCAATAGCAGGACAAGGGTTAATTCATACTGGCTTACTCAAAGAACTTTTCTTTAATTTTCCGTCTGTAGTGTTTCTTGGGTTTGATGGTGCTGAATAGTGGCAATGTGATGACATCGGGCCAAACAGCAGGCGACGGTGTGCCACACGCTTGACTACAATGACACGATAATACATACTGATAATCAAGAAACAAACGAAAATATATGTACACTATAACACAACTGTATAACATAACCACTGTAACACATTATTGTAAAGATTTGTTTATATGTCTGAAATATACTACAATCAATCAATCAAACACAGATGCGTGCAGGACAGCAAGGCAAACAAAAAATTAAAAACTGAGAAGACAGTCAGAAAATACAGCAGGCAGTCGAAATTGTTTCATTGGGCAATTCATATCCACAAATTTAAGTTTAATGAACAAGCGAATTCAAGTTACCGTAAGTTAATTCAAGTTAGGGACAAGTGAATTCAAATGAACCTATGGTAATCTGTGTTTCCTCCATTGTCAGTGAATTATTATCATCACTCAACCCTAAAAGAAGAGACCAGTGACTGTGTGCGTTTTCATCAAACTATTCGGAGTCGCTGATAATATTCTTCAGGCAAAAGAGGCATCAATGGGAATGTGAAAACGAGGCTGTGCTACACGATCACAACAAACCGTACATGTCTAATCTTTGCAATCTTAGATGGCAATTTTAGGATCAACAATGGGATTGGTAACTTGTCAGTTATCAACGACAAGTTAGCTGGACACTCACACAGCGACTCAAAAGCCGGCTAGATGCTGCCGAAATGCAGGTTTATCGTAGAATATTGAAGGTACCCTGGACAGCCCATGAAACCAATATATCTGTTCTACATCGAGTCGGAGTATCGCATCTGTCAATAAACAACTGTGCAAAGCGAAGATAGATCAAGTATTTAGGCCAGATGGTACGACACCCTGGGCTGGACCACGACATGGTTGTCGGGATGGTGGATGGCAAACAGCGCTCGGGTAGGCAAGCTGCACAATGGATCAACGGCATACATAAGCTGTATCAAGAAGATCACCGCCGAAACTTCCTGCAGCCCTCATCGCCTTGGTCATCTTGCATCTACTTTTGCCCAGTACCGAATAGTCTACCGAACATCGAGCAAGTTGACGACAATTTGTGCATGAGGTCACAGCGCCCGTTGCGGGTTTCTGACAGTAGTAGTAGTAGTAGTAGTTATCACGGTTGATTGCTTAAATATGTTGTCTATTAGGCTGGGCTGGATGACTACATTCCAGGGAGTAACACCATTAATTATTGTTCAGCTAATTAAGCAGACAACAAATAACCTGTAATCGATTGTTGAAACTAACCTTATAAGGTCCAGTTGATCAAGTTCTTGGTTGGCTTTGAAAATCGGTTTTCTTCTGAATAATTCGCCAAGGATGCAGCTGCAAATGACACACAGATGTTTGTTGAATCAGGGCTACAGTCAAACCTGTACAAGCGGCCACCTCTATAGAGCAGCCACCTGCGTATAAAGGCCACTCTTCGTAACCCCAAAATGACACTTCCTATAGAATTCAACCTGGACAGAAAGGCCACCTGTCTATAAGGGTCATTCTTCTAAGGTCCCAGAGGTGACCGTTATAGACAGGTTTCACTGTATTATATCCATTACGCACTCAGAGCACATGCTTTCGGCATTCAGTTTGAATAGGCCCTTTTTCAATGGCAGCTTTTACTACTACAGCTACTGCTACTACTGCAATTAGCAAAGACATACAGTCAAACCTGTATTAACGGCCAACTCATTGGAGCAGCCACCTGTGTACAAAGGCAACTCTTCATAACATCAAAATGATATTTTCTATAGAAATCAACCTGGACAGAAAGGCCACCTGTCTATAAGGGTCATTTTTCTCAGGTCCCAGAGGTTACCAATTGACCATTATAGACAGGTTTCATTGTATTTAAACATTGAGATGCACAGTATTACAATTTAGCTTGGGTAAGGTGAAATTACCTCCAGAGTGCCACTGAATAATTATGCATCCCACCTTTAGCAAATAAGTGCGAGTAGGAGCAAAGTGCTTTTGGACTTGTCACATAATCAACTTTGTAACAGTTTTAAGTTTCAGAATATTAACCACCTAAGATCGGCCACCTTAGGAACAGTGCTTCGGGCCCTCTTGAAAAAAAAATAAATAAATTAATTTTCATCCACTCAACCAAATGGGTGCAAGAAAGTATTGTGTGGCGTCAACGTTTTCAGGCATAAACGTAAATGTAAGTACGACTTATCATCAATCAGATTTTCAAAAAACAAATTCAAAGTTCGTATTTGGAACTAAAATCACATTTTGAAGATAGGATTGGGAAGGACAGTTTCAGAATATGAATTGCATCAGATGAAAAACTAACAGCATAACACACAAAATAAATAAAATATACTGTAAATGCTACTCAATGATTTTAGACCATCCTGTATATAATTCTTTTTTTTCTTGCACAATTTTGTTGTACCTTTAATCTATGTAATACATTTGTTATTAGTTCTGCTTCATGTGAAAAAGTTACACTGTAACTTATGGACTTTAGAAATAAAGTCACATGCACACACACAAAAAAAGATAAAATGCACAACACAGCATTGAATCTGAACATGTGCAAACCAATCCAAAGTCATCGCTCTGTGAGGGAACACACAAGGCATATTAAAGACAAACTGATCACTTACCCACAGCTCCAGACATCTACCCCCGGTCCATAGCGTTCCTCTCCTAGCAACAGCTCCGGCGGTCGGTACCATAGTGTGATGACGTGGTTCGTGTAGGGTCGTCTGAAGGAGATCGAACAACATGGCATGAGAATTTAAGAGCAATTGTTGAATTACAGAATATGCATTGTGCAATACAACTTTCTAGAGGTGATAATCACCAGCCAATGTCGTCATCATTATTATCACATTATTTTATATTGGCTTGTTTCTCACTACTGAATAAATGCAAACAAAAAACAGTAGCTGCCAGATATGGTACATTTTTAAAGGAATCCGAGAATATAAAATATGAAAAAAACTTTCACAAGATTTCAAACTGCTATTCAGTGTGTAAGGTAAAAGTTGATAAAAATGCTAACCTACTTATCATCACGACAAAAATTGGACAAGCTTACGGGTCTAAGATCAATCTCAATATCAAGATGGTCCGAGTCTTTTGCAACTTCCTTGTGCTATTTACAGCGCTAAAAAAAATTCACAGTTTCTTCTTCTCAAAGTTTTGCCGTCCGCGTCTAAGTGCTTGTGTCCTGTTCAGCACAGCATCTTTATGCCATTTTCCGTAGGCACAACTAAATGCAATCCAACATAGAACAAACCTTGTGGCAATCTCTCCATAAAACAACTAATTTCTTATAAATATTTCAAGTTCTGTTGGCTCTAGTATCTCCTAACAATGTTCAGCTTCAATAAGATTATTCTGCTAGTCATGTGACTGTCTTGTTGTGCCATGCAAACTCACGGGAGTTCTTCTAACTACGGGTGAAAATCCAAACACGCCTGACAGTGTGTAACCCTTGTATAAAATGGTACATCAACTATTCCATCGACAAATTAAGCAATATATTCATGTTTCTGATTCAAGAGCCATTCTCCCAAAATTCTTTAGCCTTTCATCAACAAAGTCAGTCGAATGAGGTAAACCAATTAGAGAGAAGCGAACATTATGCTTTCAAAATGTTTTCTCTGTTCAAAGTTCAATTCGATCCCAAGGGATGTTCGAAAAATCCTCATTCATCAAAAGAGGACAGCAACACATGTTTTATCTGGATTTCCAATCACGTCTCTTGATCAATCAGATTGCCAGAATCTCAAAAGTTATTTTACAAATTTGTTTCACTGGACACAGAAAAGATCTTATTTGTGAATCAGGACTTAACATCTAGTCTGGACTACATTACTAAAATCCATATATGGGACTTGACACTTAGTCCTGAACCATTATTTATTTCCAATCTACGAATAAGGCTTAAGGATATCTCCTGATTGGTAGACCTACGTCGACATTATCATTACCATATTTCCTGTGTGCATAAGTTGCACTTTGAAAGTCAGAAAATTTGGCTTCAGAATGGAATGCAACTTAGATCTGGTTTACATTATATCGTATAACTAGCGGAGTTGAGTGCTTTTCGTGTCAGATAGGACTTCTGTTTAAACTACACCAACGATATGGCACAGTTTTGCGGAGTCAAAATTACTCCGCTCTGGAGGTGGTATAAAAATCACTCCAATAGCTATCAGAGCGCAGCGGGGTGAATGCTGTGTAAACAGTAAACAGTCATAGCGGAGTGGATTGACCACCACCATCTCGCATCTGACCATTGTTGTGTTATGATCCTATCCACTGCGCCATGTTATGATATGATCCGTTGCGATCGAAGTGTGATGATGATGATGATGATGATGATGATAGAAGTTTTATTAAAGATATATAAACGATTGTACAGGCTAGATTTTACATTTCAAACATTTCTATAAGCATTATTTACAGAACAAGAAGTAACCGTTTCTTGATATCTATCGTATTTTTAAAATGTTACTAGTGATTTAATTAACAATCTAATTTGGTAGATTTGATTTCTGATTTTAGTTTGTTGCTAAATTTATACTTGTCTAACGCGTACAGGTGGTGAAAGTTGTTCAAAGTAGTTGGTCCAGAACAACCGAATCTTCTCTTTCCGCGATCAGTAGTGTGTGGGGGGACTGTGAAGATTGTACCAGTTGCGGTGCGGGTGTTGTGTCTTTGTACGACTGTACGTGTGTGTGTGATCTGTTTAGATCTGAATGTGTTCTATGTAGAACGAGAGGGATCGTACGGAGAGCAAGACAACAGTGTCTTCGGTCGTGAGACGTCATTCAGGAATGAATATCATTCAAGATTACATTAATTTATAGATACATGTGAAACGAGGCTATACACTGAATAGAGGTTGATTAAACGAGGCTAGTTCACCACAACCATGACATCTCATCATCACTTACCCTTCTTTTTCTGATTCGCAAAGTCGTGCAAGGCCAAAATCAGCCAGTTTTATGATGCCCCTGAAAAAATAAAACCAAGGAGTTAAATACAATCTCAGTCGTCTAGATCAGGTACAGAACTTAGACATCTACGACAACGTTACAGTAGAGGTGAGCCCGATTAATCAAATAATTCGATTAATTGTTCCGGACGCAATTAATCGTTGGGAGTTTCAATAATAGATTAATCGTTCATAAAACAAAGAAGAGAAAAAATGCATTCTTCAAATTAGTTATGTCGTGTTTAGTGGTAGCATTACAGTTGCATACATTGACTTGAATAATCAAAGTGTTTGCGGCTTGATGTAGAAGGTAAACAGCGTGCATCTATAGGTGTATTGATTTCCGAGAGATCATCAGGAAACTGGTTTGTGAATACAAAAAGCAAAACCATTACTTGCAAAATTCGTAAACACTAAACACTCTTATATTTCAATTTTCTATCAGACAGCTCGAGAAAGAATCCTAAGATGCTGTTTTTATTGTTCTTTGGACAAGAACGTCTAGGAAACAGTTCATTCGTCTTTCAAATAGCGATCTTAGTTAATACACATACGCTGCCATCCTGGCCGACAATTTACAATTGAAATACAATTACCATTGAAATTATGACACAATAAATCCTAAAAAAACAAAAACATTTTCAATAACCACAATAAAATAAAATAAATATCAGGATGCAGCTGGGACATTAATGCAATCTGTAAAAGTTATACATGCATAAATGTACGAAGCACTTGCATAGAACTGATGTAAATGCAATAAAGTACATTACAAGTTTAGTTTACACAGAGGCAATTTAAAGATCAACTCTTGTCCTGCTCATAAAACTAGTTAAATGAAGACTTGAAGTCGCTTCATCCATTGATGATTGGTTGATTTCTGGGGACTAACTGTATGATTGGTTATGTTGCCACTTTTGAATTGTTTCGAAAACGTGTATACACGTCAATAGCAGGACAAGGGTTAAACATTCAAATGTACAAAAATTAACCAAAATTATAATAAACATAGAATTCTGTCGGCATTAGGAACAAACTTACTACAGAGCAACCTTGTCAATATCAAGAGGGTTGAGATGTCAACTGTCAAGTGCGTATGACAAATATTCTGACAGAGCTTGGTTCTCAAACTGAAGTAACATTAAGCAGGTTGTGATATTAACTGAGGTGATATTAGCAAGGTTACACCTTACACGGTATAGGATTACAGAAAACAGGGGATGATCCAATAGTGTCACCAATAGTTAAAAGCTCGCAAGCAGAAAGGTCCACATTAATCAACCAACAGAATAATCTTCCAAGAGAGTGCCGTCGTGGCAAGAACATTGAACTAATTTAAATCAGAGTTATCTCGCGTAAATTTGATAAAGTTTTTGTAGACATAGTTATCTCATTGCTAACTAAGTATACGGTTTGTTTGCTTGTGACTTTCTTTTGAAAAATCCATAAGTTACAAGTAATGTTTCTTCACGGAGCAGAATATTAGTTAGCCAAGTATCAACTTATGTCACTTGTCTGTGCAGCGTAAAAGCTATATGTATGCAGCCTGCTACATGTAAATTTGTTGTTTTGACTTTAGTTGAAAAAAGACACATACAGTCAAACCTGTATTAGCGACCCCTTGTATAGAGCAGCCACCTGTGTATAAAGGCCATTCTTCGTAAACTTAAAATGACACTTTCTATAGAAATCAACCTGGACAGAAAGGCAATCTATCTATGAAAGTCATATTCCCAAGGTCTCAAAGGTGACTGTTACAGACAGGTTTCACTGTATTGTTATACCACCAATTTCATTCTGCGACAAAGGGCGACAATTAATCCTTACTTGTTGTTCATGAGAATGTTTGATCCTTTGATGTCGCGATGAAGAAAGTTCTTCTTGTGGCAATAGTTCAGTCCTTCCATCAGCTGTTTCATCATTGACTGAATATGCTCGTCCGTAAATTGCACAAAACCAGATTCAAGGATTCCCATGAGATCGTGGTCCATGTATTCAAAAACAAGATAAAAGGCACCTACAAGGAGTAACATAAAAATTGATTGCCACAAACGGGACCTTTCTCTAAAGCGTCTCTATTTGCACGACATAAAATCAAACCGACATTCACTTCAAACAACATTAATAACATACCACCTTCCAGGGTTCTGCCCACGCCGGACGGCGCCGGACGGGCCCGTCCGGCACTCAGACAAACCGTCCGCCAC
>OFHS01005133.1:0-12373 GCA_900245855.1 Calvadosia cruxmelitensis
TAAAAGTTTTCCAAATAATACACGAATAGAAGGCGCATTGGCGCACTTATACTAATCGGTTTACAGAATTAGTTGATATTATGTCTGATAAATTCAAGTGTTACAAGCACGAAGGAGAATAGTCAACTCCGTCCAAATGCACGAGAGCACAGATTAATAGAGAGCAGCATCACGAAATTGAAAAACAAATTAGAGACCGGATGAGGAGCGGACTTAAATGATTAATGGTCACGTTACACGCAAGACGCGTTCGTCCATTCTAACCCAACTTCTCAAAACAAAAGATAAGGCTAAACAAGCAGATGCAAGTCACGTTCGTTCGACTCACACCATAACAGGGAGGACACATATACTTGACGATCCGTTCGTTCGGCCCACTCCGAAATCAGAAGACAGCTACAAGGAACCAGCATACAAAGACGACGTCAACGACACAAAGCAATCCACCAAGTTAGCTCCACATTTATCAGCATATCACAAGTCTAATACAACAAGAAAGAACCACAGATTACATCTAAACAAAATAGCTCCATAATATCCCCTGCATTGCCGAATTGAAACATGTATTGCATCACGATTTGAATTGTTCTAGTGAATCAGCTTCAGCTTGCGTCAAAAACTCGCACATGCCATCCTATGTCTCTTCAATGTCACCATCCTCTCGAACATAACATCATTATCATGATCATCATTCATGTGTCTGTTTATTTGAAAAATAGTTCAAACAGAATACACGTATAGACGACAAAAATTGCACTTAAACTACACGGTGAATTTAGCATCAGAAAATATCAGGTTATGTCTAAAGCAATGCGTTTCTTGAAAGAATAAAATGATTTCAAATTAACTATCGCTTCAGGGAGTGCGTTCCAGTGGGGTATGACCCGATTGAAAAAATAGAAATATCTTGAATTACTTTTAGCGGTGTCAACATGGAAACGCATGCAGTGTCCACGTGTTCATAAATTATTAAGACGGACATCCGATTGTAATCTGAGCTGTACTGTTCCATGAACAACCTTGTAGAATAATATGAGCTCTGCTATTAGTCTTCTCGACTCGATCGACTGTAACTCAAGGACGCGGAGACGTTCTTTATAGCACGGAGTAACAGGACTGCCGAAGCAACGAACGAACACTCTCTTGGTGTAACGTCTTTGTACTTCTTCGAGGACAGTAATGTCCTTTACCAGATTCGGAGAAAATACCTGTGAGGCATAATCCAAAATTGGTCGTACATCCACCACAAATGCTCTGATGAGATGGGTAGGGTCATTCCATCATCATCATCATCATTTATTCAGACATCATATAAGCCCTTTATGGCCTTTTTTCAATGGACTGATACACATTAAACAAAGTGCATACTGGTAAACTATTTATAAAATATATTCGTTTGTTCTTTTTAAATAGTAGAAATTGAATAATCTACACATAGCTTCTTGAAAGCCGAGCTGTCAGCAGTTTCCTTCATCAAGGACGGCAGGTCGTTCCACAGTCAATCACCAGCAGACTGGAAAGAATGACGATGACTATTCTGACGATGACTCAACAATCGCAATATCCTAGTTCTGTTCATGTCTTCCTCGTGGAATTTTATCGAAGTAAGCATTGTCGTAATCAATACTTTCCAACTGTAATACGACATTGCACAACAGCAAAAACAAACGAAGATGCAACAGAATAATTGCGAATGTAAGCAACACGAACAAATAATTTATTTGACAACTTACATAAAATATAGGCTATAGAAACTAGAAGCCATTTATTGAGGCTTGTATTGCATAATCCTTACTATCTTGATGTTACAGGTTCTTCCACATTATCGTAGATAATCAAAGCGTTTTGTGAGCACCATTACCTCCACCTTCTATTTTGGAAGCAGAATTAATACATGCAATAAATATAAATCTTCTTTTCTTCGGCGAGAAATTAGTTTCCATTTCACAAATAAGAACGAGTACTGTTCTGATGGGTAACACAGTTCGTATCAATTTTAATACAAGTTCTTCTACTGAGAAATGTTGGCATATTATTTGTCTTTTGCTTTAAAAGCTATGTTTGTTCACTTTTCTTTTCGCTGCAAGGTCCTATTCGTCGGCCAGTGAAAGCAGGGGAGATATTGAGGTTTCTTGTTCTCACCATAGCAAACAGATAGCGTTTAACGCTTCGATTATGCTTCACGTACAGCACCGCACTTGCTATAGCGTTTAATCCAGACACTAGATTTGCCCACATTGCCAATATTGCCACTGTTTGACTTGGTCGACTCTTTTTCACGTATACGCGGTACGTCCAGATGAGACTTACTACACTGTAGGGACAATATACCATGGCTATTGTGACAGCCAAACATTTGATAAACTTGGAAAGTCCTTGTTCCTTTTTATCATCTCCTCTTTGGCCATTAAGATCTGCTTCCCTGCGCTTTTGGTGGTTTATTAAAGCTAACCTTGCTCTGGCGTAAAAGAAAAATGTAGCACTAAATATTGCCAGGGTTATGAAATCCAACACGATCGTCGTTGTAAATGATGGAAATTTGAGCTGAATAAAACCAATGCACATTGACGTAACTAAAAATGCGCTTACCATCAAAGAAAGAGCTTTGTTGCTGAGTGACACTTGATTGATGGAGATGTTCCGGAGAGCAAAATACCGGCTCATGGCTAGTGCCAGCATTAAAAGCATTGACGTATAAATGAAAGTATAAGCCAGCAACTGACCAACCTGTTCCAAATCACACCATCTTTTCTCGTAATAAACTAAACAGCATATGGAAAAGATCAATGGCTGACAACATCCAAGGAAAATGTCCGACAGAGAAATAAGAAATACAATCTTTCCTGCTAAATGTTCTGTTTGTTTCGTACGATGTAGAATAAATGCCAGAGAACTATTTGCTCCAACTATAATAAGGACTAGAATAGATCCAATGATCCCCAATAGATTTAGCTGCAATCGCGGAATGTTCATGAACATCACAGTTCGACAATCGTTTCCATAACCAGTGGAATTCAGAGAAGAAGTGTTATCCATCACAGCGTGTAATGATACTTTCCAATTGACTGAGATTAACATTGTCGACACTTGTGAATGTAATATTTCATCACAAAAGTAATTAAAGTGTTGGTTTGTCAACACAGAGTTTGGAAAACCCTTCGTGTCATCTCCCGTCAAGCAACAATACTGAAAAGTTTTCCACCTGCAGTTTAATAAAATAGACATCTGGCTCCCTTGCCAAAGAACGGGGCTTGCCAGTAGATTAAAAGAATTATAGAATAATACCACGCAATCCTTATCGTTGATTAGTAAAGAACTCTGAGGAGAAGGGGAAAACACCATCAGCATAATTACCAAGCGAAGACGAGCTGGAGGACTTTTCAAATGTGTAAATAGGACTTGTCAAAGTACTAATTGAGCGTAATTTTAGTTTCACGTTTGGATAGCATGATTTTATTGAATAAGTAAAAGAAACGCTGTAGTACTATTCAGATACAACGGACAATGTTGTCTTGAAGCAACACAAAACTAATCAATTGCTTGAAGGTAGTCAATGGCTTCGCCAAGGGTAGGCGAGGGGGTATTTCGACTGGACGTGAAACGGCAGATATGTTTCTTGCTGACATTTTCGACTCCATCGGGAGTTGAGGGAGGCCGCCTGGTGACTCCTACGCAACCACTTGCCCATCACAAAGAAATGCTACATACGCCAATGAAGGTAGGCTGCGTTAGCATACGAAATCTCTCGCCAACTAAGATTCACACCTAACTCTCGCGTAATAGACCATTTTCACAAGCTACCATTTTGGAAAAAACAAGTGCATTATGGGGAAGGTTGATGTCTTTGATTTCGGAATACGGAGAAAGTTGGATTTGATACTGATGCAGATTTCTTCAAGCTGTGCTACTTTGCTTAAACATATGATTTTCGTTAATATTCTGGATCACAAACCCAGTTTCTTCGCTGCTTCAGGCACTCAACTTGCCCCACAATGCACTGGTTTTCCCCATAATGGTAGCTTGTGAAAAAGGTCTATTGCGATGATTCTACTGCTTAATTAAATCCTATTGTTGGATACGCTTTACGTCATGCAATTGGCTGCATGCAGTACAATCCATATATATGGCTGATCATCAGTACATATTGGTCCTACTCTCATAGCAAACCATCCAAGGTACTCAGCAGGTGTAAATCAATCACGTACAGCTGCATCGCATTTCTTAATGATTCTGTAAGATCAACATCATTGCACGCAATATATTGCATCGTGTGAGATCACCTTATGGCTGCTAAGAATTGACTTTGTATTTTAGCAGCCGAGTAAAAAATCAATTATAAGTTATCTGACAGTTTACTGATGGAAGCGTGCTTTGCATCAATTGGTTTATAAATTTTTATCCGCTTGTATTCTAATGAATGAGCAAATATAATGACGAACGAAGGCATCAATCTAAGGGATTGGTTTGACAATTTATGAAGCACTGTCCTGTATCGAACTATTCATATTACAGAGCAGACATCTGTAAACGGAATCGCAATAGGACTCAATATTGTACATCGACAAACTATTGACCACGAAACGATGATTTTTTAATTCGGATTACGTAGGTTAAGAAGAATTGTTATGAAATAGTGAGAATGAACTCGGCATGCTGTGAGACATTCGCTAATGTGTTTAAACATTCACTCGATTAAATGTACGAAAACAGTCATGTTGCGTTCGCTTAAACGTGATTGCGCGTATGGAAATTTAATAGAAACAGAAATTGTTTGCCATCATGGTATAGATATTCCATTCATGTATTCTTATTCGGTAATTTAATTTGTTATTGGAATAAAGACACATCTAGATATCTTGGTCTATTGTTCGCCAGCGTATTGGCTTCGTCTATGTCGAGGAAGCCAACTAAAGTGCAACTGTTGCCAATTTGCTGAAAGCACTACTTTTTTCAACTATAACCGATGTTGGACAATATATTTCAAAATCGGATATGTCAAGATAATACATACAACTTATACAAGTTCATAAGTAAATAATTAAAACTTAATCAAACGTGCAAATACAATTACAACTATATAAATGGTAAAAACTGTTACAAAATTGGAAATATCATGCAGCATTTTGTTATTTGGCAAAGTTCCTAAAACCTGCAAACGTAACTAAACCTACCTTGGTGATAATATACTCGAAAACCTAACGCGTCTTTTCAGTTGGTTGCTTTCTCTTTTATTGTCCCTTATGACCACGTTCTACTGCAACAACTGTTAAACATTTTTACAACAAATTATCTAAGATCAACACTTATATACTAACATTGTGAGAAAATTTCTTCAATGCGTTGGTTAACAGCTGTGACTGGATCACAGGGAGCAATACATAAACGTGAATCATCCGGTTACAATTTGCATGACGTCATCGAAATAAGCCACGTAATTATCTACGTTCTATGAACTAATTTTCTTAGATAAAGAGAACTTAGGAAAATTGAGTTGTGATACTGGAATAGTAATTGAGAATGACACCAGCACCAGTGCTGCATAATTTACGAACTAATCTACTTCACAAGAGCCCATATATTGCAACGTAAGGATCAGGCAATCAGACACTACACCTGCCTTTATCTGAGATAACAAAATATTGATTGTTGCAGAACACTTTGTTCGTCTTCAAAATTCAAAGAAAGTATAAATCAGATGAATTACTATAATATATGAAGCCGGGTGCAAAAACAATTTGGTCATCTTTAAAAGGTTGGTCTGTCAAAAGATTAAGTTGTTTCCACGGTCAATATGGCCTAACTGAGTTGTCACAACTTCGACTTGGTATCGAACTGCTCCCCGTCTATGGAAGGAGTTCGTTTTATGGCTTTTGTTTTCGAGTGATGATAATTATATCGTGAAACGCATACATCGTTGCTACACGCATCAAAGAACACGCGACACTTCTGACATCGGTCCCCCTCTAATGCGGGAGGGTCTGTCGATTTATTTTTGGTCGTCGGTCCAGAACCAGGCACTGAGGCACCTGCTAAGCAGTTGCAATTATAGGTTGCAAACGTTCCGGGAAACATGCTTATATGCCTTGGTTGTGCACATTTTCCGAGGCGCGCGTTGTTTGGCCATCCCTGAAAGCTGGTCAAATTTGAATAATGCACATTGGCAAAATCTAACGGAGCCGGTTTTAAAAAGGCCGCCTTAAAGCCGAGCTATGTTCTCTGAAAGTTTGATGGCATTATCTTATCGCTGTGGAATGAGCATTACGGATTGGCTGTGCTTGCCTTAGCAAACTGTTGCGCTCAAATGGTTGGAAGGGAAGCAATTCAAGTCTCTTGCGAGCCGCCGTGCTTTGTTGAATTTTCAGCCTGAGCAAAGATGAATGCAAACACTGCTTGCTAAGACAGACAATGATTGTGCATAGGAGTGACGGCCAACAAGTTTAATGCAGATATAATACGGGTGTGGCTAGGTCCGCAGGATATTATTGAGGAATTGGCTTGTGGAACAAGAGGTAACCTCCAATACCGAACAATCTGTTGTCTTTGCATGTTATTGAACTACATGGTTAACCAGAGCTATAGAGTATTCTTAAAAATCATGAAAATAGTCTGCTTCTGTATGGACCATGTAACATTATACACGCTTAAACTATTGAGAAGAAAGATTGTAAACATGTTGATGCTTCAGTTATCTGGGATTATTTCCTGCCGCATTGCAGCGTTGTTGAAATAGCTTGAGCGGCAACCGGAATCTGCAGAAAAAAACTGTCCGTATGATGCCAAGTTTTATTTGGATGACTCGCCGGTGTTTAACGTTTCTCATGTCAATGTGTTTTGGTAACGTAAACACAATAGTTACAACTTAGATCGCTTACATTGTTCTCTCCGGTGAGTTTGCATTGGTTGTTTTGAATTTATATCCAGTATGAACAAGCTGAATGACTGGACGTCATGAATTTTATTTTGAATTGCGTAGTAATGTCACCACAGACTGTTTTACGAATTATTATTGTCCCTAAGATATGCAATTATTGGTTACGTATATCTATCTGTGATAATAATTATTTTAACTGCCAGAAGTCTCTTACAGATTCGCATTTTAGAATATCTATCTTTTAGAAGTTGCTTCGGTTTATCCCATTGGTGATGTCGTAAATCTTTCAAATTTGAAGGTAAAGTCACAATATTGCCAAGGAGTCACTTCAACAAATTTAAAAGTCAAGCAGAAAAATGATCCTCTGAACTGGTCTTGCTATTGTCACACTATCAACCTATTGGAAATCATAGAATTGTTACATATGCCCTTCGGCACTCAAATTTAAAAGCTGTTCTATCATTTGCCTTTCTGGTGCGAATATCATTTGCTTCTTTCTGAAACAATTATAGTTTCCTTAGACTTCGTTTTTTCAAGCATGAAACCTGCAGACAAAAGACTATTGTTTTGGGGAAAGATTATGGCATTGTGTTTCTGTGGTTGTTAGCAAGCTTTTCAAGTGTTTTTCCATTATGCTAAAGCATTGTTTGTAAAAAGATATTGAACTTATTTCTGCATAACAGCCCGAAGCAGCAATTATTAGGATAATTAGACCTGTTCAATGTTATGCACAGATTTCATCCAAGTCTTTGGTTATTCTCTACTATTTGTAATTTGGAAACAAGTATTGTTTCATTATTGCATGGAAAATGCCCAATGAAATCAGTGAAGACATTATGCACCCTTTTATAACAGAATCTATTTAAAGCATCTTTTTCTGGATAAGATAAGCTGATTCCATTGACATAAATAAGCAAAATACATTTTTCAATAAACCTGTATTGAGCGACCACCTGTGCTGTTAGACCATTTCGAGTTTACATACGTTCTTGACATCATTTATGTGATTTCTAATGGTTTTAAAGTTGATTTTACTACGCTCAGGCTCAATCCGCCGAAAAGCGGAGCAGGGACCCTGTCAGCAGCAGCGTTTGCAGCGCGGACCAGCTAGTACATATCTATATTTCATAAACGTCTGTCTGCATGTTAGTTTGTTTGTTTGTCCGCTTGTTCAAATACGGCACCTGCTACTCATTATCAAATATGGATTTTCCTAGTTCAGGGAAAAAACATGGCTCCTGTTGTGGACCGCTTTCAAAACGCAGAGCGCATTGCCCTCACGCTCAAACCAGGTCAAGCTTGAATAATGCAAACTCGTACAGAATCTAACGAAATCTTGTTTAAAAATCCCACCATGAACCGAGTTATGTTTTCAGCTAGTTGTAAAAAGTAATCGCCATAAACTCTTGCGCTCTGATGGTTATAAGAGATCGACATCTTTGGAGTTGTAGCTGAGCTGGTAAACAATGCGCTGCCTACGACACTGGCCAAAGCTGAATAGCAGCTCAGGCCAGGTAGTAGATAAGAGTACGATCGATTGCGCTTAAGACATAGTAATTTCCTGGTTCAATCTCCTTTTGCAAAGTTCAATGCGCTTATATGTCGAAATGCGTTGAGGCTGGGCTATTTGGAATAAGAGGGTTGTCACTGGGCAGTGATATGTCCATCTTTGTCAGCGCCTTTCCCATAAAAACCATCTGTTTCTTGCGTTATGGTCTTAAAATCATCAGGAATAACTAAACCAAAACGATGGATTAGCTTAGCCTTCAGCAACTTTTGTCTACTTCATTTCAAAATCATGCGGATAAGAATGCGTAATTGAAACAGAGAAAGTACTTTGATATCCATTATATAACTTTTTCCTGATCTAAAATTTGTCTCTTTAATGATACTAAACAGCTTTCAATTTCTAATTAAAATCCAATTTAAACCATCGAAATGCGTTTTTATTGTTTTGTTCCATTGAGATAACGTTAACTGCAGCAAATTGTATTAGAGAACACTCTGCAGGATTTTGTGGTGCGTCACACCTCATTCCTTGGAAAAAAAGCCATCTGCATCTAATTTATTGAAGTGCAGGTGAACACACTTCAATCTTGCTGCTGGACAGCGGAAGACAAACATTATATTTTGAACGAATATAACAATTGTTAGGAATTCTAAAACAATTAATAGACAAACTGCTTAGTTGGCTTTCAACTATTGTCTTCGTAAGTGGCAACACTGATTCTTTCAGTAGTTTCTGGAGTTCCTTTAATTGTGTACGGAGATGGATAACACTTCGAACGTGTACGAACATGAATGCCAAACTGTCATGTTTATGGATATTCCGCAACATCAACTAAAGCTGCTTGGGATTGTGGGCGCCATCTTTGCGTTTATCATTGTTGCAGTTAATTCTTTGCTGGCTTTTATTCTGAAGCGTACGAAACAGACTGTACATTTAGCCGGGAAGATCGTCTATCTCATGTCTCTGACGGATACTATGCTTGGATTTGTCCTTTCAATACTCTTCTCCACATGTTGTCTAGCTTACTCCGAGAACAGATGGTGCCTACTTGAACACGTTGGCCAAATTTGTGCCTATACATTGATTTATACGTCTATGCTATTGATGCTCGCACTTGCCACGAGCCGATATTATTCTCTCAGGAAGATCTCAGTTCCTCACGTTTCTCTCAGCAACAAAGCTCTCTTCTTGTTGGTGACATTCTTCGTTATCATCTCGATGGCTATTGCTTTCGTCCAGCTCAAAATCCCGTCATTTGCAACGACGATTGCATTAGATTTGATAAACTTGGCGGTATTTAGTGCAGTGTTCTTCTTCTACGTAAGAGCAAGATTCGCTTTGGTACAGCACCAAAAAAGCAGCAAAGCAATTCCTGAGAGTCATAGAGGGAGAAGTAGAAATCAAGAGGGACTTTCCATGTTCATCAAACGTCTCGCTCTCGTTATAGCCATTGTCTATTGTCCTTACAACATACTCACTCTCATTTGGACGTATAACGTTTACGTGGAAAGGAGACAGCCTAGCCAAACTGTGGCCGTATTAACAATGTGGGCTAATCTGATGTGTTTTCTGAATGCCATTGCAAGTGCAGTGTTGTATATCAAGTGTAATCATACCGTTAAACGCTATCTGCTTAATTGGGTGAGAAGAAAAGCTATCATTGATGTTGTCCGATTGGACCAGTTGACGAAGGAGACCACACGTTGAATATAATATTGAATGGGTAACTTCTATTTGTGATGAATCATGTAACAGGTATTTATACCTTAATACTTTTATGGTTCTCTGACCGTATCAAAGGAGACATGGGAGACGCCAATCTTCCCAAGGACTCCTGGCAGAAATGCGCACCCGACAGGAAACTGTTGTCTCGGTCCGCGTGAGAGACGGTTTGGCAGCCTTCGAGCTCGCTATTAGTGAGATTTAAAAGAAAAATCAAGAAATGAGGAGGACTGCGAATGTTCTGTCCTCTTCGTTCCTGTGCGATGTCTGCGTGAGGGACTGTAACTCCTGCATTGGTCTCATCATATCCTGGTTCACCTTTTAAATATCTCAAATACCGTCAAAATCCTACAACACTTCGGCTTCGCGATGGCTTGAAACGTAAGCCGTGAGATATCGATCCAAATCATGCATTAATGATTTAATATGATATTTCCATCCTCGTATCATGTTCTACTATTCAGCTTTTAATTCTACGTACGTTCTTGCTATATATTATACATAATTATGCTAATCAATGCAAACGTCACTCCTGTCTGTACATGCCCAGTTGTATCTAGCCTTATATCCACGCGATCTGTCTAATCACGTTCACTTAAGCTTTGGTTTGTTGCCGCTCACACATGCTACCCTGTGTCTCCTTCAAGTTATTACCCTCTGAACATAATAGTTGTATTTAACGTTTTCAATATAGTTTTCACCCACACAAACCTGAAACATGTGTCTCATCTCCGAGTGTGTTATTGTTATGTATTTCATATACAATTAATACTGAAATACAATGTTACTGCTACAGCTGACGTTGATGGCAAAAATGATGAAAATATCCTTACGATTGTCTTTTGTGACACATTTTAAAGCTACCTTATACTTACCTTGTCAAATGATGACTCGTAGCTGGTCCGCGCTGCTAACCCAGCTGCGTCCAGCGTCGTTGCTTCGCATTTGGGTGGATGTTAATTAGTCCAATACATATCACAGTTCTTCGTTTTAGCCCATAAAACAGTACTTCCTGCCCGAGCACATTAAAATCAACAAGTAGATTAGAACAAGAAAAATATTCAGACTTGGGCACTCGAGTGAATTCACTCGTACTCGAGTGGCACTCGCGAGGGTTTTTTCACACTCGNGCCACTCGCACTCGTACTCGCACACCTGGCACTCGCCACTCGTACTCGCACTCGCTGTATTTCACCTGCACTCGTATACGTACTCGTCCTGAAAATAGTTAACNGAGGTGTGGTCGTGACGGCAGCGGCGGCAAATAAAGGTTCCGGTGAATCGGCCACAAGCATTCTTGCTCGTATGACAAGGTCACTGAGCGGCAAATCGTCAATATTAGCCATGGCTCGTATTTGCTTTGATACGAAGGTGGGCAAACCAAGCACAAATGAATTTTTTATCACCTCGTCATCGGTAATCTTGGATAACGTAGTCACGCGACGAATATCTGAGAGGAATACGTCCACTGACTCACCTTCGTTCAGCCGGCGCGCACGGAGCTGCTCGTAGGCAGTAAAACGATTGGCAGCAAAAGCAGAAATCAAGCCAGCCTTTAGCTTCTTAAAGTCATCCTTCCATGCAGACGACATCTGCTTGTAAACGGCAAAAGCACTGCCATCAAGGAACAAAGGAAGGAAGCTTGCCAAATCATCCACCTTTTGATCTTTTGCAACCAGCTCGACCTTCTTCAGCCAAGTCTCGATGTCTTGACCACCATCTCCACGGAATGGCTTAATAATCTCCGAAAAATGAACAGACATCCTTTCCTATTCAAAAATTGGCCGCGATAGCTTGTAAGACCAATTAACGCGTGCGATCACAACACGAACTTCAAACGCACTGCTTTATTCAAGATTTCAAGTACAATTCATAACGCGCGGTCTCGTTTTCATGGGCGGCCTCATTCTGAACATACAGTGTTACCCTTCGTAATTGCTGTTGTCTGGACTCTGTCGGAGTTGCTCCACAGTTGCTTTGAAGTCACTATGCGAAGTGTGCATTATCATTTCCCGTGAAAACTTGCCGCCTTCCATGCTGTCTGGAAGCTCTTTGACTATTCTTCGGTTGACAACAAAATGAGCAACGAAGCCCCCGAAGTCGAATCTACAGTCTACGGAGAGTCAGCTGAACGAAAGTTAACATTGGTTGATTGTTTGCTGTTGCCCTCGCGAATATAAAGTTTTGCAGAGTGAACTCGGCCAGCGACTTCGAAGTTGTAGTCAGGAAAATACAATCCAGAACAATCAGCGGCGATTTCCGACTTCCCA
>OFHS01005135.1:0-12366 GCA_900245855.1 Calvadosia cruxmelitensis
AAGCTTTTACATAGGTGTGAAAAGTGCGTAATTTATGCCAATTCAAGTCATATTTTATATCGTTAAAATTCAACAAACTAACGAACATAGTATTTGTGAGTATCAATGGGTATATTAATCATGTATTAACGATCTATCAAGATCTCATTATCGTAGCTGATAAGGAAGTATGTTAAAAAGTTCTGTAATCAGAGATTTTGTTGAAAAGACGAAATTTCATGTTTAGAGCCACGGTTTGAACTTATGTAATAGCATTTTGATATTTAAAACGATACAAGCATGTACAGAATTTAATTTGCTTTCCAGCAAGAGCAAAAAATCATTTGTAGCGCTAAATCTTGATCTGCAATTCAATTTTCGCGTGAGCCATCGCTTTTCACACCTTTTTCGGCAATGCGTAACAGAGCTCAGTACGGCAGAAAAACGTCGAAATGGTCAAAACTAAACCGCAAATGCGCGGCCTCAAGCATTCACCAATCGACATACATTTTTGAGAGGAAGGTTTTTAGGTCCTAATGCACCGGAATCTGCCGGTTCCCGATGAAATTTCGAAAAAAAGCTTTTTTTGGACCACCCTAGTGAAGAGCAATGCTCTTTTCATTTCCAAGACTCTTCAATTGGTCCCATCTCACAGCCGTGCAACAGCACAGACGTTTACTTCGAGGCTTTGAACTAAAACATCCTGATCAAACCATAACTCTCAATGCCGGTAGAATTTTTGTCAAACGGCTGTGCGCGTTTGTTGTTGATAACATAATTGCTATCAGTATTCAGTAGAGAACGATTTTATACTGCACTGATTTTGATCCCTGTTGGCTGAAACTCGCGTTTCGGTTTCCTGCACAAGGGGGAATAAAAAAGGCAGTGATCAATGCCACAGGATAACTGACCAGTCTGTTCAACTCTGTTGAGTAGTCTTCATTCAACAGCAACTTTATATATTACTTTATTTCATCGATTATCATCTCAGGTGTCACCAGAAAGACAAGGGTTCTAGATGTTGTCTACAATGCAAGCAACAACGAACTTGTGCGTACCAAGACACTGGTGAAAAATGCCATCATCCAGATTGATTCTACTCCATTCAAACAATGGTAATTGTCTTTGGTTGCGCACATTTTCTGATAATTTCCATTTTGAATGTTAAAGCGTTTTTGTCATTGGCTGATTCATTGCTTGTACAACCCTTCGTAAACTGTTGGATTCATGTTTCCAAATAGAATATTGTGATACAGTATAACCCGTTTAAGCGCAAATCGGATAAGCGAAAAACCCGTTTATCTGCAAACAATTTGCTATGTACCGAATTAATGCGTACAGTACAAACTCTCTTAACCGATTCCTGATAAGCACAATTCCTAATAAGAGCAAAGGATATCGTTGGCAAATTACTATTGCGCTTAAGCGGGTTACACTGTATTCACAATTGCCAAGCAGTATGTCTGCCCAGCTTGAAATCAATTATTTACTTCTTGATCAAGGTATGAAAGTCACTTTGGGCTACCCCTTGGCCGCAAGCGCACGCAGAAGCAGGTGAGTGTTATGTTTACTCAAGATAGTTTTGTTTGTTGTTGCCTGCCTAGTTTGCAGCAATACGGTTGTTCTTTTCTCAGCTGAGACTCAACTTGCTTGCATTGGTGACCTGGTTTGATATAAGATGTTGTTGAAAGTTTGTGCTGGTTACGATTTACATGATTTCTTAAGACGACATGAGTCAGCTTGATTCTGCAGTGTTATGTCGACCTTCTTATTATTCCCACCAAAACATGCTTTTGCATATAACTTCTTGGTGACTTCAGCTTTCAAGCGATGTTATGCTAGTGCACATTTACTCGTATTGCTACGAGCACCAGGTTGTGTTAGAGTGGATCAGCAACTAATCAAAAATTACAGAATGCAAGTCAATCCTATTTGATATAAGATTTTGTTTGTGTGTTGTATTCAATCGATTTTGAATAAGAGACATCTTAGGGCATTGTATTAAACTGTATTTTTGTTTAATGCAGGTTGACCCCGCAGATGATGTCCTTCAGAAGAAGAAGTCTAATCATCTGACACGAACACAGGAGGGAAGGAAGCCAGAAGCCAAGCTAGAGCAACACCTTGAGGAGCAGTTCAACACTGGCAGGCTGTATGCTTGCATCTCTTCCAGACCTGGGCAGAGCGGACGCTGCGATGGATACATTCTTGAAGGCCGAGAGCTTGAGTTCTACTTGAAGAAGATTCGCGCCAAGAAAGGCAAATAAATGAATCGCTCCCAGCAACTGTAATAAATCTTACGAACGTAAAGCTTTGCTTTGTTTATTACTGCACTTGCAAAATCTCTCGCGTCGAGGTTTCCTCATGACTTCTACTGTGGTTGTAACTTATAAGGGTAAGGCCTTCTCTTTCATGTTTCACGTCATCATCCGTGCAAAGCAGCAGCAAAATTGTGATGTAAAATATTACTTAAAACATTTCGAAAACGTGATAATGATAACATTTAGAAAGCCTGGAAAGCTCAACATCTAGACTTTAAAGAACATTTAGTCAAAGCAGAAGAGAAGAAACCTACTTTGAGTGCAAGTGAACGAGAGAGTTACTTCATTTACTAACGTTTTGTAAGGTGTTGGATTTGCTAAATTTCCGAGAACAGCAAATATGGTGTTGAAGATGTTCAACATTTAACATAGCCTACTGTTTGCATAGTAACAATCCCCAGATGGGACAATGTAGTGTGAACACTAGTTTTCAAGTACCTGCAAATCACCGCAGATCTAAACATGTTCAATGGTGTAGAAAATTGTGCCTAACTTTCAATGTTTAGAAACAATATCACCCCAAAAGTTGTACTTACTTCTACAGCCGATGTGACACTTAAAATCTCCTCCTTCACAAATAGTTTATTGTTTAAAGACTAAACATGTTAATAAACACAAACAGAATACAATCCACATCACCATCAAATTATGTCGATCACAGAGTGACAAGTCTTGACAGAGCTTACAATTAAATTAGTATTTATACAAGGTCCTGCTGACATTTTCTTTTGCTACAAGTAAGCGCCCTTCTGATTCACATGCAAAAATGCAGCAATGAATAAGAAATAAAATGTGCTCAATTGTCCAGCAACACGATCAGGCAAGGAACGGCTACTGTAGCAGATACTGTTCAATCTAAGCCCAGTTGGGTGTTGATGAAGACCACGTTTGACCACGACCATTCCATAGTTTCTCGCCAGCAAAATACGCTGCAGCAATGCCACCACCAACCGCACCAGCAATGGCAACGGCACGAACTCCACCTGAAAGAAACAAAAAAGTTTAAGAAAAGATTAGTAAAAGTGCACGCTGAAACAAGGTAGTCTGCAAGGGAAACCTCGAGGCACATTCAACGATAAAAATATCAAAATGCTATTTGTGATACTTTTTGGTTGTGTAACGAGTAACTTTAGGGCTTAGGCCATTACAAATTTACAATTTCAGTAATTTATGCTGTTGGTCAAATGTCTGCCTGGTTATTCATTACAATTTTGTAGGAAAGGCAAAAAATGTTGTGTTTTTGAGATCACAAATCTGCAAATTTTCTCACGCCTTCTTTTCCATAAAATTTCAATGTCTTACTAAAAGCAAAATGATTAAAGAAATTGCTTACACTCGTGAAGGTTACATGGTTCCTTTCAGAAGTCGATTTAAGTAATTAACTGGCTACATTTCCTGTAGCGGTAACTTCCAACTTCTAGAAGGTTACTTTTTGAGCTTGGAACTTTTTGTAGTACAGTCGAGCCTGTATTAGCGGCTACCTCTAAGTCCTCTATAGAGCAGACACCTGTGTATAAAGGCCACTCTTCATAACCCCAAAATGACTCTAGCTATAGAAATCAACCTGGACAGAATGGCCACCTGTCTATAAAGGTCATTTTCCTCAGGTCCCAAAGGTGATCATTATAGACAGGTTTCACGGCACATACAAACACCAAGTCACACTACATACTCGTTGACTTGAAGAGCATTCCCGTTGTGATAGCAGCCGCAACAGAATTCATTTCATCTTCCGTTCCTCTGATCTTTTCGTAAACTGTGTTGGTCGTGCAATACATCAATGCTGGCAAAAACAGAAACAGGAAATAAAATCGCACAAAAAAACACAGCAGCCAAAGACTGAGTAGCGATTGAAATTAACGGCAAACAGTATAATTATACAACCCGTGGAACGAAACAGATTCAGATACAATAAATGTCGCTTACCGACAACGCCAAGGCTGTTGGCGAGAAAAGGACCACGTCTCGTACAGCCATTCAAGACACTAGAACAAATATCGGTTAACATGAGCAAAAGAAATAAGGACAACAAATGTTCATCGGCAAGCTTGTTAATGCAAGTGACGTCTTTTGCACTACCTGTTGAGCCTCAATTTGGCAGTTTTTCCATCTGGATTTCGAAGACCTTCATATAAGCCCCAGCTGCCACCAATGGCAATACCTGGAAAATTCAAAAGGCAGGTCAAGTTAATATTTATAGTAGTCAGAGCCCAACATTCTCATTGATCGTCAAAAGTACCAGTTTCCTTAGTTTTCCAATGAAACTTATTCAAGTCGACTCGATAGGCTTATGGAATGCTAACAATGTGTCAATATTTGAGCTGGAGAAACTATTGCAGCTGAACTATAGGGGACAATTAAAATAAAATTCTCAGTTTCCAAGAAATGTTATGCCCTAATGGAAAATCAATAAGTTATAACTGTACGCGAAGTGCGAAAACAATGAGATTCAAGGCTCTGGTCTAGAGCTATTTTGGCACCGTTCTAAACAGTACATGCATGGAAAGTAACACCTGCACGGGTAACAAGTTTACTGAAACCGCACAGACGCTTGCTATGAGTATCTGCAAAGCGTAATGCACAAAATAAATAACTAAATACATGAATTATCAAGTTACATGTCTTGTCTTAAATACCAGCAGTTGAGCTGCAATAATACCAAGACATGGTTGTGTATGATTGGTGGCACCTACAAGTTGGTGTTCCCTGGGTATAAATTAAACATCCATACTAATCTCGACTGCACGCTTCACGTATTGCGGGGGTGCAGATTACAAAACTAATCTATGTTTTGAAATCCATTATTATCTAATTCATTGTAGAAACATAAATGCAATCAAATTGCAATTCAACACCCTGATTGGGCAAAAGATATTAAAAAACTTATCAGATGAAGGTACATTTTCAGAAAGTATGTCTGCTACTAATATTTGCAAAGAAAGTAAGAAACTACCTGAAATGTCACAATTTGTGATAAGTTTCTTGTCGCTGATGGAGAAACATTTAGGATAACAGTTAGGTGTTTTTGATCTCCCAAGTAATTTGTTAAGCACTTGCCATAATCTCTTTGCAATACTAACATTGGATACGTAACATTGATGCCAATATAGCACTTCTAATTAGCGGATTAGCTTGAAGTAATCTTTATAGTACAATGAAACCTGTCTATAATGGTCACCTTTGGGACCTGACGAAAATGACTTCTATAGACAGGTGGCTTTTCTGTCCAGGTTGATTTCTATACAAAGTATCAATTTGGGGCTATGAAGAGTGGCCTTTATACACAGGTGGCTGCTCTATAGAGGTGGCCGCTAATACAGGTTTGACTGTAGCTATAATAATGCTCTTTTCGTGATAAGATTGGTGCTTTATTCAGCGATGATATAGCTTTTCATTGTGTGTCCTGGATGTTGGAATACATCCTGTCATCCATGGATGAAAGTTGTCACCTCGTTAGCTAGATTTCCGCTCAATTAACGGACAGGCAATACCAGTGCTGTAGGCCCTCAACTTGGACCCTTTCTCAATGTTAGTTCAAAAATTTAAATTTACAGTACACTACCAGTATGTTGAGATCTACTGCAGTGTGCAATCAAGTGCAAAGTGCTACTGAGTTACTGTTTCCTAATTGGCTGTTTGTGAGCAAAGCAACATATTTGATATGTCAATGGGTGAACATTTAACCAATACAGTGAAACCTGTCAGATAACGGTCACCTCTGGGACCTGAGAAAAATGACCTTTATAGACAGGTGGCCTTTCTGTCTAGGTTGATTTCTATAGAAAGTGTCAATTTGTGGCTATGAAGAGTGGCCTTTATACAAAGGTGGCTGCTCTATAGAGGTGGCCGCTAATAAAGGTTTGACTGTAGTAAGTTTCATCATTAAAAAGGCCATCTAATCATTAAAAAGGCTCTCCTTTGGGTAAAGTGCTTTAGGAAGTTTTGGCACTTAAAATGGCACTGTCTGGTATACAATGGAAACAGCATCATTTCAATATTAGCTACTCAGCCCTCACCAGCCATGTATGAACTACCAATGCTGGAGAACATTCTCTCTCCCCAGCCCCTCCTCTTCTGAGAGTCAGATGGGAACACAAACTCTGCACCACTGTCCTGCTGAAATAAGCAAGCCAAGCAAATTAATAACATTGCAATATGAAAACCAGTCGTGTTTTAGACATGAAAGAAGTAGGGGGATGTGGGGTCCCTGTACTGGAGGAAACAAATGCAAATCTTAGCCACGAAGTGACGGTAGCATGTAGACCAGTCTGGAAAGTTTGTATGTTACGCTGAAGATCTTCGGCGTGGAACTGGCTCCAATTTGGTGACTGGAATGGCGCAAACCACTGAAATTTCAAAACTTTTGTACCAAACACTACTTACAATTATCCTGCTTTCGCGTGGCGCAATCTTTGGCGCAGCAGCACTCTGGCGCAATCTTTGGCGTGCACAAAACAAACTTTCCACACTGGCATGTAGGCCAATGTCAACATTTGTAAATATTTTTAACTTGACTTTATGTAATTGATGTTCACGACCATTATTTGCCATGTTCACATTACTATCTCTCATACGTCTGTAGTAGACTATATGTAATTTTATTTTATTTAATGTGAATTAAACTGAACGAACAAACAAATTTCTTCTGTATAACCAAAGTGAAACCTCAAGTGTACGAAATGTTTGGAACTCAACAACAGATCTCGAGTGCACACTTGCCTATGCTTGGCTTAAACTTGTTTTCAATTAGAAAAAAAAAACAATATTCTAAACTGAATAGCGTAAAACAGTTGAACCGCTCTGCAACTTAAATAATCGTTTCCTAACTCGCGAAGAGATCAAGGTAATTTACTGAAATTAGTTTACAAATTTGCTCTACTTACCCTTCCCAGGTAGGATGGGTCAATATTCATGTAAGGGGACAACGTTCCACCAGAGGAGTGAACTAAATCAATACACAAAAGAGAAAAATGTTATTTGCTGCAACGCAATCCGTTGAAAGCACATGGCGTTGCAACAATCTAGTCTGCCTTACCAGAAACATTACTGTTCTCGTAACTTTGGCCCCCAAACCGATCCATGACGATATCAAGACCAGACTAGGTAATAGGACGTGATTAGAGATAAATAATTATTGTGATTTAGACCATGGTTTTCTGTTAAAGGTAAATAACAAATCTCCTAATTGAACGCAAGGTTCATACAGGAATGACGCCAAAGCGAAAGACAGAAAGTTATCCGTGAAATTGCGTAAGCATGTGGGAGACTGGGGAGCAGTTGAATTGCCTCTTTTTGATTAATTACATCAAAATGCGGTAACTACAACATGGTAGACTTTGTGCATCGTCAGCAATACTCAAGTTTAGCAACTTTAGATTCGTTTGACTTGAACAGCGTTCACATTGCTGAAGATTGGAGGAGCTTGTAGCAATAACTGGGATGATAAGAAGATGTAGCTAGTGCTTGTGAGTTAGGCCTATACAATCCATTCTTGGTAAGTAAACATTAAAGTAGGCAGGGCTGGCCCCTGGCCGGCTGGGCATAGCTTCGTTTCAACTTACAAAGTAACGAAGTTACCAGTAGATAATCGTTACTTTTATAATAACTTGTAGAGTAACTTCGTTGCTTTTTTTGGCCAAAAGTAACAGTAACTTGTAACGGTAACGAAGTTACTTTCTTGTCAAGTAACGAGTAACTTTACGGCTTGTTTGAACTTACAACAGGTTTGAACAGGTTTGACTGTATTGTAGGGTTTGTATGTTGTGGCGTTGATCGAGGACAGAGGCAAGTAAATTTAGTTGAGTATATGTAATTGTGGCAGATATGACGGAGGGTAGCCAGCCCGTCCGAAGGTTCGAGAGTACAGATTGTGAGACTGAGACCTGGATGGAAAACGTGTATGCTACGCCGGATTAATCCGGCGTGGAGTCAGCTTACGCCAAAACAAATTTGGCGTACGTCTTCCTAAAGTTTGTAAATTTCAGTAGTTGGCGTACTTTTCCTTATAGACTTGAGGCCTTGGCTGGGACTATAAGCAATCCAAAATTTTTTGCCGTACAAGTGCATACAAGTTTGGCGTAAAATCCGGCGTACGATTTACGAGTTTTCCATACGGGTTGTGAGAGAGTTGACGTTACGAAATACAAGACATTTATAGCGACTGACGGAGGGCGCTGATTGGCGTTCCGAGTGCTGACGTAAATGCTTGATGAGACCGCCACAGTATTATACTACAACTGCTACTTGTCTCCACACTGTATGTTCAACGGAGTGCTTGAGATCTGTCACAAATGCTATTTTGTAGTTTCCGCGATGGTGAACGTTCAGAAAGGAGTGCTCATCGAATGGTATGTTTCATATTTTATGTATTGTTAAATTTCCGTGATTTTATTCCCATATTTATCTCAGATACCATTTATGGTATGAAAACGAAGACAACTGCAAAGAACACCAATAATATAACGTTTAAGTAGTTTCTCGTAATCTGATTGGTTGAAAGGCATGGTTCGAAATCTAGACTAACACCTGCTGCTATCGTTATTTCACAGGTAACGAATTTTCGAATGTTATTTGGGATTCAATCGAACATTAAACAAAGAGAGTTTCTTCTCTGATTGGTTTACATTATTTGACTTTTGCTTTTGGTGAGAAAATGTAAGACTTTTGGAAAAATGGATCTTGATTCAGAAACACAGATAAATAATTGCGTATTTTTGTCAAGGAAATAGTTGATGTAATGTTTTATATGGCCAAGCGTGTGATAACCCTTTCTTCTCTATCAGTGTAGATCAGCTAAATTTGAGCGGTTTCCATGTCAGCGTACTGTTCTTAAATGAAGTTGCCATTAGCTGGAGTCTATTTTTGATGTGCCATGGATCTTTAATGGCGGAGGGCTTCATCTCCATGACCATACCCAATAACCATGCATAAGACATCCTTATAAGACGTTCCTAGTGTATGAGCTAGAGATGGGACGAAGTTCGAATTTGAAATCGGTTTTCCCGAACTTCGGTACCAAAATTCGAAATCGAATTGGAAATCGAAATAAAAAAATCAAAGCTGAAAACTCGCCTTTGAAAATTATTATCTTTTAAAACTGAACTTCAGATTTTCTTTGTCAATCCAATGCCAAAACAATGGTCCAATAGTTTTCTGCTTGGGACATTTCAAGGGAAATGAAAACGCGCGCCATAAAAATGGCTTCAGTTGCCATAGAGACTTGTTGTCTCACCGACAATTGTTCTCTTGAAAAAAGTCAAAAATATTGAAATTCGAAATCAAAATCGAAATCGAAAATTTCTAATACTGGACTTCGTCTCATCTCTAGTATGAGCATAAGCTAAGCGACAAGTCGTGTGTTCTCGTGATGAGCACAGATGAGAATGAATATATTTGTAAATAGCAGGATGATAGAGAGGAGATATTGATTCAGCATTCCTATTGGTGTAGAGCATTACCTAATACTACTACATGCCCCCCTTGGGAGAGTGGACTCGGTGCAAGGTGACTATTTACAAAATGAATTTAAAAGTGTATACAACTATTCGAGAACGACGGAGTTCTTTCGTCAGTGTGTAGTTGTTGGCGACCAACCGTGTTGAAGGCAAGCGCTTGTTGGTGTAGAGAATTACCTAATACTACTACACCTAGGACGTCTTAACTTGACTGCAGTACGACCTCAGAGGACGACTGTTATATGTGCTATAATTACGAGCTAGCCTCCATTCCATGTCTGTCTCGTTATGATATGATATCTGTCTTATGTAAGTGCGTAGTAATGTTGATTCAGAGGTGCTATTACCGTCGTCATAACCTGTTGTGTATTTGTCTGACATTATATATCCTATAGTTGAGAACCTACATCTTCTTATTGTCTCTTTATTTGATTATGTTATAAGAACATAGCAACGACTAGATGTAAACGATTAAAGACATCCTCGGGATGTCCTGCATTAGTCTTGCAAGACCTTTTCGGAACTTAGATTGAATCTGAAGGCAAAGTCTTCCTTGGGATTTCTTTGGGGTCTACATTAGACCTTACTGGGATTATGTTAGGATGTTTTGAAACGTTCCGGGACGTCTTTGATTTACTAGGTAGATACTACTTTCTTTGTGTCTCTTTGTTTAACGAGAGTAGCCCATTAAGCCAATGACTTGTCCACTGTAGGTCTTAGCTGGAGGTGTTGTTGGTAAAAGTAGTATTTCTTCAGATACCGTATCATTTTCAAGAAAACCTAATTTCTCTATAGGCCTATACCATTGCATTTCATGATTGGAATACACTGCATATATATGCGATGGGGCAAGCACACCAGATGCGCACGTGTGTCAACTGTTTGACCAAATGCCTTCAAATGAAAGACAGTGTGTTTGTTAGAATGGTTCTTTAATTGTCAAAGGTTGACTAGCGTGCGCATCTGGTGTTTCTTGCCCGGTCGCATATCTACGCAGTGCACGACAGTGGAAAATTTGTGACTCAATCAGATTTCTTGGCACGAGACTTGCTTTATGGCACTGACTTTAAGCTACTGATTATAAGATAACGAGTTTACAAAGCGAAAGTGAGATTGGCATGTTCAAACGCCACATGCAGTGTTGGCTAATTATCAATTTATCATTTAAATTGCAGTGACAGTGTTGTGAAACAGTTCTTGCTTCACATGGATGACACGAATGCCCTCGGACGGAAGTTTGTCATCGAGGACCTGGATCCGACTCATTTGTTTGTTTCCCACGAAGTCGTGTCGACGTTGAAAGAAAAACTATGGGAACTTATGGATCAAGTGTCCTTCTCATATGGCAACTAATTAATTCATAAATAAAACAGGAATTAGTTATGCAACACAGTTGTACAGTCATCGAGTCAAGAACTGAAAGGAAAATTAGTGATGCCATTGTTAGGGTCGCCATGGTGACAACAAGTTGTATTGGGGCAAATGACAAGAAATTTTTACATCGTAGTGGAATCCGTTCTTTGGACAAGCAATTTTTTTCTAAAATTCTGAAAAATGCATTGGTTTGGTTGTTTTGCAATGTTCATTCTCCAATCTGTTTCTTCATAGGAAAGTGAAACCTGTCTATAATGGTCACCTTTGGGACCTAAGGATAATGACCTTTATAGACAGGTGGCCTTTCTATCCAGGTTAATGTCTATAGAAAGTGTCATTTTGGAGTTACGAAGAGTGGTCTTTATACACAGGTGGCTGCTCTATAGAGGTAGCCGCTAATACAGGTTTGACTGTACAATGAAGCCCTTTCGTTACACTACGTGCAAACAATGGAAGTGAAAGTGGCAGTTTCTTGTTCTTGACTAACATAATCTTTGTTTGAAACTATATTTGAAGGTGTGCTGATCACCATTCTCTAGAAAAAACTACGTATCAGCTGAGATAGTTAAATATCATTGTCTATGCTACGGTATGAAGGTGTGTCGATTGTCAGCCTTGGTTTAAGGACACTGTTCGTCTTTGTCATCCAATGTCTTTTATAATAATTGTAAGTTGCCAGAGACTTTGTCCACTTCTGGTGATCTTCCAAATAGGCCGAGTACAGTGACAGACGATGGTGCAATCTGCAAACGTACATCAATAGTCACTAGTACAAATTTACAGTGCCTTACTGGAATTTACCAGCGCCACAATTGTTGTGACAGCAAACATTGGATAAAGTGCTTACACAATGTTTGCATTGTTACAGAGTTTGCTGTTTTATGGCCCGCTGTCCATTATTGTTTGAGCTGTTTCAGTAAAACTGGAGGTCTGAGTAGTGGGTACGAGATACGGCCACTGTCCCGGCTCGGATACTATCACGTTTTACAATTTTCCCGAGGGTGTGATATTAATCGAGTTATACTGTAGGATATGTAGGTTGCAGATGTTGATTGAAGAACAGAGACAAGTGGATGATGTTGAGTTAGAGTTGCCACGGGGAGAAATTCACGGGGACGGGGGAGAATATTTACGGGGAAATATCAGTTGTCGAGGAACGGGGTTTCCTCGGGGAATTTTTCGCGGGGAAACGGGGAAAATTATGTTTTCATACAATATCACAATTGCCCAGTAGGTGC
>OFHS01005136.1:0-12366 GCA_900245855.1 Calvadosia cruxmelitensis
CTCACTTGGAACTTGAATGTCAACTAATTTGTTGACAATCTTGTAAAACATACACAAATCCAAAGTGATACGTTCTTCTTCTTCTTCTTCTTCAAATTAAACAACATCTTCATCTGGCTGAAGGTTACGTCGTTGCCTGATTAATACATGGCAGCTAGTCAATAAAATTATGTGAATATCATCAGGCTGAGATACACTATATTGGATAATAAATTAATGTATACTACTACAAATAAGCGATAAAAAGGTTTATTAACAGATTACGTTGGAACTATGCGATAAAAGTATCTAATTACTGATAATTACAGAATATTTTATTTAAAATTAACATCTCGTGGCTTAAAAGGTAACTTACGCTTGCAACATAATAATGTTTCAGGCACTATAATCACGTGTATTTCCCAGGTTTTACGGTCTACGGAGTCCTTCACTGAAACTTTTAGTAACTTACACTTTTTGCAAAACAATAGAAGGTAAATTATTTTTGTGCCAACAGCTATGACTTTTAAAAGTACTGTAGTAATTCAACGTAATTGATAAGATCACGCTCGGATAACATAGTTTTGATCAGATAACTTGTAGATGTTTGTAGATAAGTTTCATAATTAAGGTATTAGTTTTTACTCGTGTATGGCATATTATTTGTAATCAAGTTTTTTAATCCGCTTAAATTCACAACTAGCTTGTTATCGCGATGTTTGGCTGGAAAAGCATGGCAATATCAACGAGGCTGCACTTGTAAAGAGGGATGTGGTGTAACTAGTTCCTTTAAAGGTTACTTTTCTAGTAACTTTACAAGTAACGAGTTATTTTGTGCAAAAAATAACTTGTAACTGTAACTAGCTACATTATTTTCAATACAAGAAGTAACTTTTACAAGTTACTTTCTGAAATTTAATTTTAAAGTTAAGTTAATTTTTCAGTTTTAAATTCAATTTGGTTGATAATTTTGATCTCAAAGCATGATACTGAGAGCTCACCTTTTTGAAACATAATTTATAACAAACACAAAATTCTTCATTTTGAGCACCAACCAACGTAAAATGACATTTGCAACATTTGCTTCGACCTTTAATTTTGACGAAAGTAACTTTAACTAGTTACTTCTTGTGTACAAGTAACTAGTAACTTTAGAAAGTTACTTTTGAGGATGAATAGCTTTTAAAAGTAGCTAGTTACTTCCATACAATGTAACTGTAACTGTAACTAGTTACTTTTAAAAAGTAACTTTCACAACCCTGCTTGTAAATAGGTTGCGAAGATGCCATGCCTACATGCCCAATTTACATAGCCTGACGCACAAACACTGTATTGAACCAATCAGCGAAAGAAGCAGACTCGAAATGTGACATGCGTTTTACTCAGAATCCTTGACATATGAGTAACTTCTCCTGATGTAATCAATTTTGCTTATTGATAATTATTGATACATCAATCATTTGTATTCCTTTAATTGTCTCTCCTTCTCGTTCTTTCTTTGATACTTTAAAGACATCTAGTTCTAATCCATTTTTCAGATTTACTGTTCATCACTCGAATGTAGTCTATTACGTTGCAGCCTGTCTTAAGCGGCCACCTACGAGGGGTCTCTTTAAGGTCTAAACATTGCAATTTACCTGTCTCAAGCGACCACCTACGAGGGTCTCTTTAAGGTCTAAACATTACAATTTACCTGTCTTAAGCGACCACCTACGAGGGTCTCTTTAAGGTCTAAACATTACAATTTACCTGTCTCAAGCGACCACCTACGAGGGTCTCTTTGAGGTTTAAAGAATGCAATTCACCTGTCTTAAGCGGCCATCTGCGTTAAGAGATCACTTTTTGTTTTATACGTTTCTGTTATAATCGTATTGATGTTAACGACTATACCTCCCTCCCACAAATGAGACTAATTAACTAATTAAATGGCAATTACACATACTGTGCACATGATCTACCTCGTTGGCTATGTCCTAATGAATTTTGTCCTTATTTCCACGTAGGACTGATTACTCTTCGTTGATGGACAAAGCCTCGCATTCCTGAATGACTCTTACTTACATTGACCTCAAAGTAAACACCTGGTTTTAAATGGCAAGCAGCTGCTGAGGTCTGTTTATTCTTTTAAAAGGTCGCCGCATCATTGTTTTTAAATAGCAGCACCTGTGGCACGATCAGAGACGCCATTTTACAACGGCCGGTCCAATATTTTATCTTGCGTGTTGTTTTCGTTCCTGACTTTGGTGGTAAATATGACCTTTTAACGACGTAAATGAGCTGTCACTCTAATGAGTTGTGTATTGTTTACTAATTACAATGTTGTTGCAAGCTCAATGTACACAATCAACAGCCACATGGTATCACCTTGTTCCGACGTTTGTTTTTGTGGCATTGTGTAGCTTCAATATTTATTACAAACAAATTTACTAATTTTTCCTCAGAAAAGCGCAGGTTTATTCACGTTGTTGTATAATCTGCTGGTAATTCGTTATTATTTAATTGAAATGAGTAGACGGCAGCAGTGATCTAGTGTTAGTGGAGCCAATAAAAGCGATTGAGTTATCATTCTTATAGTTATAGTTTATTGTTATGATAATATTCCATTGTTGCTATGTCGTGCCTTACACCCTGGATTCGAGCATGCTTCCCTGTGATTTCACTGAGCATGCGCTCTTGCTAGGCTTCAGCCGAGGTGATAAGCAGTTCGCGATTGTCGCTTGTAAATCGCCCTCGCTACTTGCCCGCGAGCTACCGTTCGACAAGCACCCTGGCCGAGCCAAAGAAGCAAGTAAGGCTCCTGTCGAGTCTTCGGTAGTGGCCCGGCGCCTACTAGGCCAAGGCCCATGCGATTGCCGGTCCGCAGAGCGTTGCCTGGGCATGATCATAGGGCTTGCGAAGGACTCAGTGCTTTTGCTAAGTCTCTCATGGTCTCCAGTTAGACCGCGCCCCATGATATCGATCAGCTCAGGGTGGCAGTTTGTCCTGTCTAATTCTTGTGTTTCTGCGCAGTCGTCATTGTCTTTGTTTCCAGGCAACGAATTGCGTTTCCCTTCTTCTTGTTTTCCGTCGTTGCCAATGATGACAATATTCCCAGCAGTCAGGTCTTGGCTTGGGCTCTCTCCGTCGATTGGCAGCAGTCGCTCGCTTTCGTTGTCTTCATAATCGCTTGCTTCACACGTCAGACAGTCTTCGCTTTCGTTTGGTGTATTGAATACCGCGTGGCGACGTTGTCTTCCTATTGCGTCGCCGTTCTCTCGATTCCGTCCTATACTCATGTCAAATAACAACCCATCATCGCTCGTTGCTAGCTTAGTCTCGCGTCGTATGATCGCCATATTGCGATGCTTTCCAAGTCCTCGTCGATCTCGTTCTCGATAACTGAGACTAAGCGGCTGTTTCAAAAGGCCTCTGACATGCCCGTTGAGTAACATCCGCTTCTTGCGCGGTAGTTTCAAGCGAGCCCTGACGTGCGAATAATACAAACTGAAATTGCTGCCGATGACAGAAATCGGTAATGCAACGATCAGAATTCCGCACGTGGCACAAACTCCACCAATGATTCGACCAGCCCACGTTTTAGGCACCATATCTCCATAGCCAACTGTTGTCATGGTGATGAGACACCACCAAAATGTCTCCGGTATCGATCGGAAATCAGTAGTGTTGGGGTTTAATCGTATCTCCACAGTGTGAACCAAGCTGGAGAATATCACCACCGGAATGAGAAGAATCAATAATAACAAAGTCAGCTCGTAGAAGCTTGCCTTGAGTGTGTGAACGAGCACTTGCAGTCCGTAGGAAAGCTTGAAAAACCGAAAGAGACGCAACAGCCGAATGATCACCAGGTTTTTCAACCACACATCCGATGTAAGAATCAACGACAGATAACTTGGTAGCAACGATGTAAAATCAATCCAGTTCATAGCGGATTTCACGAAATCTTTTTTATCCGGACAAAACACACAGCGTAGTATAAATTCCAACGTGAACCAAACGAGACAAACCCCATTGACAGTGTAGCTGATCTCCTTCCACGATTGATTGCTTCTAACTTGCTGAATACTATCCAAGCAGTAGATAGTCACAGAGATTACGATCACCATGCATGAGACGATGGAAAAGTACTGAAACAGAAATACAGTGAATTTAAAATGCGATACGTCAAACACTGTACTCAGTACGCAATACAGTAATGCTTATTCAATGACAGTGTTGTGTAAGAAATATTGATTTATTTCACAAGAGATCTTATGTATGATGGTGATTGATTGATTGATCGAAGTTTTATTAAATATATATAAATGGTAGTACATGCTAGATTTTATATTTCAAAAATATCTATAAGCTTTATTTACACAGCAAAAATTAACCATTTCTTGATATCTATCATAATTTTTAACTTTTTAAGATGCTGCTAGTATTCTAATTAATGTTCTGATTTGGTAGATTTGATTTCTGATTGCAATCTCGTGCTAAATTTATACCAAAATGGTAGCTTGTGAAAATAGTCTTTTAATAGTTTTGAATTTTTTTTTTTAATATACTATCTTTATTTTGATATAAACGGATAACTTACAACAGTAATTCTGGTAAAAATGTCTAATACAATGTAATTAATTTCCAAAACATTGAAAACTATAAAATTACTCTAGAAATGTTTACAATACTTACTACTAAACTTATTTATTAAGAAATAAAAGAAAATCAGAAAGTTTTGAAATCAGAATTGAAAATCTGGAAATTACGACTGTCTAAAATGCTGTACTAAAAGCCTTTTAATCTCTTGGAAAAATTAATTTGGCCTCATTATATTTTAATAGCAATCAAGAACCTTGTCATGACATAATAATTATAATGATATTATCGTGATATGAAACTCTGATTTCCGCAGAGGTTAAAGATCAAACTTGATTTCATTGTCTCATAACTTAAATAGAAATGAATGCAAAGAAGGCACGTTCCGCTCCGCTTAGTTGGAATTTAACGCACCATACGTGACCAGACAGAACAGCTCGAGACTCGGTCAAAATTTATTGAGCTGAGCTTCGTAGCATTCAGTACTGCACAATAGCTGTGTACGCACATACAGTACTGGCAAGCTCAGTCAAACTTTATTCACTCCGTTGCACACTGAAACAGCCGTATAACTGAAAGAGTTGAGTTTTTTATTGTGAAATTACAACGAAAATATGAAACGAGCTAAAAACGTTGAGTCTGAAAAAGCTCGAAAAATATACATTGAGCCTGAGCGAAATTTTCGTAGTTATTTTATTTTTAATGTGATGAAGTTTCTCATATCAGCTATTAGCAGGTGAAAGTAGTTGTAAAGCATTCCTTATGTGTAAAATGATCGCTAACATATTGGACTAATAAGGAAATAAATGCGATGCGTATGCACGAGCGAGATCACGTTCCTCTATACGGCAAGGGAGAGCGATATTATGCTGGTCGCTTACTCGCTTCTATTCTAATCAGATAATAATTAAATGCAAACTGTTGAACCACAACATTTCGAATTCCGGATGAAAAAGCACACTGCATTTTTATATGGGATGAAGTATGCAAAATCGATTAAATGCTAACATTATTCTTGCAAAAACGATTCGAATACAAGCTGCTATGTACCATCACTTGCAAAGACGGGATTTAGATGAAAGAAATGTATAAATATGATATTTGGGCGTTTTATTTCTAGAATAAAACGTGTTTAATTTCATTTGGATTTCTTTTGTAGCTCGCTTTGAGATCTGTATTGTTATTAGAAAAAAATCTGCATTAATATTTTAGTACGTGCGAGATATAGAATTTGCGTTGAATGTGGCAGAGGATGTGGGTTCGATCCCAGCTCTGTCTAAAATGTTCTTTATGTTTTTACATTGCGTGTGAAACGCACAATACCGCAGACGAATGCAATTAGACACAACCACCTTCGTGTTATAGCTACGAATATAACATTGCAAAACATATTTGTGTATTCAAAAATGATTTCCTTGGTTTAAATAGAGAAATACCCCAGTTCTAGGACATTACAAAAATACTTGTTCGCGTTGTCAGCGAAAGATTACTAAGCTATGTCTGAAGACTGATATGATATATTGTTCCTCCAACGACTTGAGTTTTTAAAAGAAAATGCATTTTGTATATATTATTTTCTCGGCGGGGTCTCGTCTTATACGGAATAAAACGGCTCGTTCTGAGAGGGAAATCCTTGTCGTTTTATGTGCGACATGTTTGAACAATTTCTCGATTAGGTTGTCACCTGGTTTATTCTTTTTCAGCTATCTTGTCTTCGTGCGTTTTTGACAGCTAGCTAATAATGAGCGCCATTGATCTAGTCATGGACGCTTCTTACTCGCTGGTGCTAACACGTTGACGTCTTGGAGCCATCTGTTTGTCTGGTTCAGTCTTGCTTGCCGACCACAAGACACGATTCAATTGTACCTTGATCGCCAAACCCCATCTTCGACTGTAATTCACCATGGGGGGTTCTGTTAAACCCAATTTAATCCTACCGATCCTCTTGTTGATTTGAATGTTTGAAAAAGAGGCAAGAGGCGGAATCCCTTTCAATTTTTGTACAAGTATATGCGATCAATTGGCAAGCACTTCTCAATTATGCATAATACATCAACCATGACTCACGTAGTTGCATTCGACGCATTTACAATTCCTGGCTAATATGATCCAATTAATTGAAGCAAATGGGTTTACGAGGGCATTCACGCCGTAAAGATAACCTAAACAGATCGCTTCGACCGTTTCCATGAAATCCAGCTAGATGTCGCGTTTTATACATTGTAGTTTACTAATTTTTTTATGTCAAGAATTAGGAAAAGTTTAGTAAACTTAGACCACGAGGGGCTGTTTAATTGACTACGTCCCAGTGGCGTCATATCCCGACCATGTGGTGTTTTCTAATAAGATATCAAACTTGAGTTACGATTGTTGTGTTGTTTATAAACAGATTTTTAAGACGCCAACAAATAGGGGTGTATTTTGTCAGCCACTGATGCTCTAGCGCTGTTAACGTGACTCCAAGTCAGTCGTACAAACCTGCACAACTAATGGAAGCAAATAAATTTGTTAGCGTAAACAATCTGTCTGTCACGCACCTTTGCTGTTGTCGATGAATGAGGTTCGTCCAGTATGTACCACATTGAGTCAAAAGTTCGTCCTTTAAAAAATCGCCCTCGACCGATTACTGACGCCTTACGATGCTTTTTGAGATCTTCAAATCCTGGCCCTTCGAAACTCCGCAAATTCACTTCTGCTTCTCTGTGTTTAGTGAAATTCTCCCAGCAACATGGCTCCATTTGTTTCTCGTCAATGCCCCAGAATTGTAATTCCTCCTCGAAGAGCGGTCCGCAGACGTCAATTGGTGTGTGCAATCGTCCTGTTCGGTAGAAATTCAAAATGTGAACAAAAACGCCAGGATGCCTGTCGAAGAAAAACTCCTTCTGCTGGCTTTGATCGTGCAGGTTTTCTGTCAACCAAGCCAATCTTGTGTCTGGTACATTCTGCAACGTACTGATGTACGTCTCGTATTTGATGCCGCTGACATTGATTGTTACCTTGTCCCTGACGTCTTCCTCGCCGGCAGATTGGTCGTCTTCCACTCGCGGCATCGTAGCCCACCGCAGACGTAAATCTGAAGGATTTCAGCGTGAGTTCATCATCGCTCTTTGTACGCTGGCAAGTGCTGAATTCTTGTCGAAAGCGAGGCTTACGTCGTTCTATTTTAATGGCTAACCAGTCCTCCTGTAATCACAATGCTACAATGGCTATGGCTGTTGTCGACGCGCGTGTAAAGCGCTCTCCCGGCAGGTACACGAGCGAGTAAACAGGTTGCTCTCGACGCTTCAACCAATCTCAGACGCGAGCATACGAGGAGATTTCACGTTGCCTAGCCTACGCTGCAAATCACAACCAAAAGATTCAAGATGTCTAGAACAAAGAGGGTGATACCGAGTATTCTTGCTGCGAGAGATAGTCGTACAGCATGCTGTCGTCACATAAGAAATGATGTGGTTGTCTTTGAAGGACGCTTTCACGACGCGAGTCATGCTCTGAGCAATGCTTGGTCACTCTCAGTCCTCTGTCTATGCGATTGTTTGTGCGATGAGCAGAGGTGAAGGACGGAGACGGTCTGTAACAGCTGCTTTTGGTAATTTGTTTGGAACAAACCCGTCAGCTCGCATATAACGAATAGAGTGTTCGATTATATATTGGTACGGTGATCAAGGGCTAATACGTAGGACTTACAAGCCACCCGGTACCTTTGCGGCTTTCTTCTGGTCGTGTAACAAGAAGAGAAACGCTGCATGTCTTACACGCTTTGAGCTGCTCGCCACATCAACAGACGCTGCAATTGCGGCTCAATCAACACTTGGTGAATTGAAAACACTTCAACATGATTATAAGTGTGTTGTATGCTATAGGGAATTCATGGCATTTTTCTGTGACCAGCTTAAATGTAACCATAACCCATTGATGGATAGTCTTCTCAGCAAGTGGTCAGTTTCAGTGATTCTATATATCACGCGGGGTGTTTGTTCGTAAGATATCCTGCCCAAAGCCCATGGAGAATTCATAGGAAATGTGTCGTTGAAGTTGTTGTCTGTTGAACGCAGGTGGCTTCAAATGACGAAAACCTGAAGCCCCGCGTGCAAGCCAGCTGACGATGGCTCACAATAGCACAGCGGATTCTGCACAGCGTATGTGCTAGCCATTTGGTAACTCTCCCAGCCTTGCGCTAACTAACGGCTAAATGACATTTCGAGTTAAATCCGTTGTATTACACCGTAGCGCCTCATTTGGAAGGGAATGTACTCTTCTTTACGTGATAAGTAATCCGCAAATATTTGTAAACTAAATTAAACAGCTTCAAAGGCAATTAACAATCTATATTAACTTGAAGTTTACTTAAGGAATAAAACTACTATACCCCATTCTTAAATGCTATCATCCAAGTTACTGCCAAAGAAAGTCTGTGTTATTTAACCGTGATACGTCACAATCCGAAAGAGGGTTTCCACAGCTGCTTATAACTCAAGAACAAACACTCTACTTAATCCTACCATCAGGCTAATACACTTAATGTATTATCACTGTAGTGATGTTTTAAAATGTCCCATGGTGTCAATGCAACACAAAAACCATCGTTTTTAATATAGAAAGCAGATTTATTTTTGTTTTATATTTAATCTTAAAGTTTTGTATAAAAATTTCCATCATCTGATAAAATATTTGCAGGATATCGTTTGACTTATTTATTGAGCAAAATGTTAATCAATTTATTCGAGCTTGATGTTGTCAAAACTTACTGCACAATCAATAAAAAATTTCGAAGAAAATATTATCGTTCGAGCAACTTGTTTAATATGTCAGTAAATCAGTTTTGGGTCGCACTTTGAACAGTACAATAAAATGATGGACACCTGAACTTATAGTGGACTGGTAGACTCCAATGTCAGTTGATTGCAGTTGTAAATACGCACATGAGTGCTGTCAAGAGCCCTTTTGCATCGTAGTGTTGAGATACGGATCGCCTCTGCCCAACTGCGTTTACCGCTTGAAACAAATAAACAGGTGATTCGGAGAAATCTCCCTCGACATGCTTTATCTGTTGTCATGTAAATTAGAACTCCCAAAAATTCATTGATGTGCAGAACAGTTATGCTAGATAATGGCGTCGTGAGTTTGCGAAGATAAAAAGTTACTTTTAGGCGGAGCAAAATAATGGAAATTCGTAATGATATGGAAATTCATTGAATTATTCGTTCGTGATTTCTCGTCTGTAAATCGCTGTGATGTATTTAGCCATGTGGAAAAATGCGTGTAATTGTATTACAGAGAAGAAGCTAGAAAAACCAGATGCTTTCGTAACATTACCGTTCCAACAACAACAACAACAACAACAACAGCAGCAACAACAATTGAAGTGCTTTGTTACAGGCATCGCCTAAATTTTTTAAAGCTTGATAGTTTTGAACTCCGTCGAATCAAGTTCGACTTGTACATGTCATATGAAGTTATTTACGGTGTGATTGATCTTCCTGAGATTAATTTACTCTGTTTATAAGACTGCAATCACACAACACGTGGTAATTTAAAGAAGGTAAAGCCATCAGCCATTCCTGTTAATAATTCTACGCTATATTCTTTCAGTAATCTAGTCCTTTATGTATGGAATCTCCTTACCGATGATGTTGTTACCTCTGTTTCATTTTCTGTCTTTAAACGTCGCTTAGATTATGTAAATTTATCGCGCTATTGTATACATGTTATGGCGTATCATGTATCTGCTGCGTGCAAAAAAAACTTTGTGAGCTTATCAGATTTTTCAGATTAAATGATGATGATGATGATGATGATTAGGCTGCACGTATATATAGTGTAAGTAGTTTTACTTTCCTGTGCTTGCCTGTCGATTATGCTTACATATTTTTGACAAATAGATCAAATCAAATCAATTTCGTAAGTGGTCCAACAATTGTCAGCTAAGGCTTGCAAATAAAAAAATGTAGTGTCATTTCATTTGGAAACCTGAACATCAAAGAATGTCAGTAAACTGAACTCAGCTCTGTCACCTCAATATGCGAGCTAGGGACAACCCTTACATCTGAATTGAAATATTCTAGACATTGTGCTGCATTCTCTGCAAAAGCAAGCTCAAGTTTTTATCTGATCTTCAAATATTTCACTTCTGGCAACTACAAACTTTGCATAAATGCTTACTGTACGATCAGCTCTTGAGTCAAATTCACCTGTTTTGAATCCCTATACCTTTTAAAGGATATCAAAGCTTTGGAAAAAACTCAAAGGAAGTTTACAAAACAAATATGTCTACCTTTACGAATGGAAATGCTTTGTTACAAAGATCGTTTCTATCTTTTAAGCCGCTTAATTCTTTAAAGCTCCGACGAATCAAGTTCGGCTTGTACAGTTGAACCTGTATTAGCGGCCACCTCTATAGAGCAGTCACCTATGTGTAAAGGCCACTCTTGACAACCCCGAAACAATACTTTCTATAGAAATTTACCTGAACAGAAGGGCCACCTGCCTACAAAGGCCACTTTTCTCATGCCCCAGAGGTGACCGTTATAGACAGGTTGCACTGTAGTACGTGGTATACAAAGTTCTTTACGGTGTGGTGGATCTGCCTGAGAACAATCTACCCTTCTTGCAAGACTGCGACTATACAACTCGTAGTGATTCTAAGAAACTGAAGCCTTAATCTATTCCACCTAATTATTCTACTCTCTATTCCTTCAGTAATTCGAATCCTTCCCTTACAGATGATGTTGTTACATCTGTTTCATTTTCTGTCTTTATAAACGTCATATTAGATTCTGTAAATTTTGTCGCGCTTTTGTAAATTCTATTAGGCTAATTCTGAGCTGGAACCGTGTGTAATCTACGTGAAAACCATGTGAAAACTGTGTGAATTTCACATGATTTTCACATGGTTTTAGATTCATAATGACATATAGTGTAAGTAATTTTACTTCCGTGTGCTTGCCTGTCAATCATTATCACTCATGTTTGACAAATAAATTAAATAAATTAAAATAAAAAACAACAATTATATAGTCGTCTAGTCTGTATGAAGCTCGTTTCTGTGAAAAGACATTAAAATACAGACAAAAATCAATAGCTATTCAACAAGAAGGATTATGTTCGCTGCAATCTACCGAAATCTTCCTATTCGGATCTTTCGAAGTTTCTTGACCTTAAATCACAATTTATTTTCAGATAAACAGGATTTTTCTTGTCTGTCAAAATTGTCGATTTCAGCTCAGAAGCACGTGACTGTAGTAGCTTAACTCCCAAACTGCATCAGGACTGGACTTGGCTTATTGAAGTCGTTTAAATGCACCATTGGATGTCACAATATCTAGCTTTTATATCCAGCATTTGCAATTCAGCTGCGAATTTGCTCTACAATCATGTGCTTCACGATGTTGAACTCCTTCAGATATGATCCTTGTAGACTACAAATCTTAACAAATTATAACAAAAAAGTGTTTAATTCTATCAATAAAAATTTCTTATACATGCTTCAATATAGAGTTGAAATATTTTGACACTGATACAAAATTTGACAATTCAAGAAAAATTATTCATTTCTAGGATATCCTTAATTCGCCGTGCGCAATCCGAATCCATTTCGGTATATACACGTGAGATGACCTCTGCCAGAGGTGAAGACGCAAGAAAATTGCTTTGTTTGAAATGCAATCAGCCGTACTCCTGTCAATGATGGTCAATTTCAGGTATTGTTCTTGGTTTTAAAAAAACATTTGCATCCCGAAATGCACTAAAGCCCTATTTACACTGCACCAACTAACCCAGGTCGAACCCGGGTTAAGCTAACCCGGGTTAAAT